>CAIGRP010008985.1:0-68579 GCA_903798385.1 Fraxinus cuspidata | reverse complement strand
CCCCCCCCCCCCCCCCCCACGCACCGTATAGTTCATTGCACGCGCCGTTAATTGGTCTCAGTAAATGAAATTCATGCCCCCGTGGGCGAGAGAGAATTTGCGTGTGTGCGTGCCGTTATACAGTTTTCTATTTGTTGCATTTTGGTCCGTGAATTTCATTCTTTAGTAATTTTGGTTCATTTTTCTTATTTTCTTGATCCTCCATATTTCAAATCCATTTAATTGACTCCATCTCTCTCAAATCATTGATAATATGTTTGAATCAACTATAGCACATTGCAATTTAGTCCCCAAACTTTGGATTGAGTCCACTTTAGCCAATTTTTTGCTCATTTTGTCCAATTCCATCATTTTTTATGGAGATCCACCTAACAAACAAAATATATACAAAATTAAGAATCAATTCATTTAAAATAACAATAATTGCTCTAGTTTAACGGTACATATAAGTTATACACAAAATAGAATAAAAAAGTTTGACATCTTGAAAAATGATAATATGAATAAATCATGTTTTAACAGGTCTTAGAAATGGTTTGAATTGAACCAATCCCAAAGCAAGACTTTATAAAAGTAAGGTTGAATTTGAACATTAATAGTTCTCCTTTTCTCAGGCTAGATGAACCATCGACATATCCTTGGATTGAGTTGGAACCAAATTTGACCGGTTCAATTGAAGAAATCGAGAACCAACCATGGATGCTACGGTCTTAAAAGAATGACATTATATGTATAATAAATGGTAGGTCGAAGACATGGATGCCACATTAGTAAAGAGTTGGGACCATGGGCGGAGAGAAGGGGATAGGTCTGGGCTCCTCATGCCAAATAATTTTGTAAGTGGAATTTTCTTTTTAATGAAAATTATTTTTTTTTTTCAGTGGAAGTTCAGTATAAGAATAAAAGTAAAAATTTGTCCCCCTAGCCCGTCCCTGAATTTATCCGTATTATATTAAATTGGATCACCATACAAGACATATAATTGAACGTCATTGCATTCATAGACTCTAAATGACTTTTGTACATAGAATAGGAAACATATATTACAAAAGACTGAAAATTATAGCATTCATTATTATTCTATGCCTAGAATGAGCATGTCTACAGATTATTGGTTTATTGTAGACAGCATCTGTTGATTCTCTTTGTCCCAGCCACAAGCACACGTGTTATATGAAAGATAATTACTTCTAGTTGATTATTTTTTGTATGTTAAAGATTACTTCACTAGCTAGCTAGGAGCATGTATGCTCTTGTTGGTCCCAGATAAACACATCGAATGATTGTTCGATTTTATTATGTGAAAAATTGTAAAAAAACAAGTTTAAAAACAAAAAGAACACAAGATTTTTTGGCCAAAAGCCCCTAAGGTTTAGCAACCGCTTCTAAAACCTAATCGCATATTGAGCATTTCAAAAGATATTACTCGAATCCACTTTAAAGCTCCAAAAACAAGCAAGAACAAGTTCAGTACAAATCTGCACTGAGAGATTCAAATGAACCCTTTATTTCAAATAGACATCTCCTCTCAGTAATCACTCGCACAAAACATGAATTGCTTTACAAAACCTCTAAACAACAATCTCACAAAAAAATCGCACAAAGATTATCCAGTTGATGACCCAAAAATATAGAGAGAATTTCACTAAGGCAGAGAAAGATGAACACCTTTATTCATCCACCCTAAAAGCACTGTTGCTTCCTTTTATATGAGATGAAGCAATATCACGCATCCAACGGTATGAAATATTACAAGTGTCAAGCATCCGATGAAGACGTATTTATATATATATATATATCAAACATGTTTTCATCCAATTTCCAGAATCATCCATTTATTGGGTCAAGACATGGTTGGACTGGGTAAGTGGGCTTATCTCATTTGGGCCATAAAAATGTAGCAACCCATCTTCTTAGTTCCATCAGTATTTCAAAATTCCACGAGATAGATCACTTCACTAGCTAGGAGCTATACCCCAGCAACTCCTATCCCATTTGCTGAAGAAGTTGTAGGTGTCATGCCATAGACCAATCGATTTAGGTTGTAAACACTTTAATATATTTAATACATTTTCATGGCAAGATCTATTATTTATTTATTTTACTTTTCTAATGAATTATATTAAATAATAGAATCCGTAGATTTAATTTCTTGCAATTTGTTAATCACAAGGAGTTGTGACTGTGAGATACAAATTGCAATATGACTGAATTTCAAATCATCCGTGGTCGTAAGTAATAATGAGATACATATATCGTTATTACAGTTAGACCATCATGTGTGGAATTTCTTACTTGCGAAGTAAGTAGCTGATCTCACAAGCTGAAATGTTGGACATTTAAATGAACACGTTGATGTTTTGTTATGGAACAAAACATTGGAGACCCACTGGAGAGATTCCACATGGATAACTATCGAGTGCCAGTGGTTATCTCTAACGTTCGGTAGTGGAATTGGTCCTTTGACTTGAGGTCATCATAGTGCCTTATATGAGGATAGTCACACTTTGGTAATGTTGGATGTTACTCTGCCAATGGTCGCTAATACAGCATCGTTCGGGTGTGTCAAAAATCATATGAAGGTTATGAATAACCAATAGAGGATTCGTCACTCTTAGATAGTAAGAGATTATGATGTACATTCTATCAAGTTAAGTTGATAATGAAATCCTTTGCCAAGATGAACTCATAAGTCAAAAATGAGTTTTTGGCTTACATTGACTTAACAGTGTGATAGAAGATATGATCGATAATTGAGATTGACACATATCCATATCTCGTAATTGATCGGATCATATTGACGAAGTGATTATAGTTTCACGGTAAACGAACAAGTTTGGTTTTGTCACATCACGTGACATTTTTTCGTCACATGCATTGCCCGACACATTGTCAGATGTCAATCTGGGACGACGAATGTGAATTGGTGATAAATTAAAATGGATATTTTAATTTTTCGACTTTGATTAGATCAAAATAATAATTCACGTCGTTAGATATCGTGATTAGAAACTTAATGAGCCACGCACAAAAGAGAACCAGCAGAATGTGAATCACCAATTAATTAATTGACAAGTGTTGGATAATTAATTAATTGGGTTGCTTGTTAATAGGCACGAATTAATTAATTCATGGACCAGATATAATTAATTCGATTAATTAAATAATGGACCGGGTAAAGTTTAAGAGACGGGTCAAGTCCGCTTGAACTTATATTAGTAGGCAGCTATGGTTTGAAAATTGTAAAGAATTAATTCATAATTCTTGCTAGCACAAGAAATAAAAAAAAACCTAGCCACCATTCTTGTTCTCTGTGTGGATCACCGTTGGAGGCGAACAATTGAACAGCTTGAATTGCAGATCGTGATCATTGAAGTTCAATCATTGAAGTTCAAGAAAAAGTAAAGAAATTTGTGGAATTTATCAAATGTATAACTCTTATCACAGTCTCTATCTAAACACAATGCAGATCATTGGTGGAAATTGAATATTATTTTATTTTTTACTGCGCATAATTTATTCAGTTTCCAACAAAAGTTTTTACCACTACATTATATGAACCTTAAGAGCAAATTAGTCATTGCAGGTCAGCCGCCAAGACTACTTGCATCAAATGCTTTAATTATTTTAGAGATTGTAGTGTTTTTACTTCACTCCTTGTGGGAGAATGGATTGCCCCGTAAGATAACCTCTTAGCATGTATTCGTTCTCAACTCTATTCTATTGTGTAAACAATTTTTTCATTTGTATATGAGAGGTTGACAACCTCTCACAGTGGTGAACCCCACCGTGATAAAAAAAAAAATTATCCACCTACCTCATGTGTGAGAGGTTGTCAACAAAACCACCCCTCCCCGTTCAAGTAGCACGGCTGTTGTGTAAAAAGCTTCTGACTCTATATTGTCTGCATTTTACAATGACAATTATTAATTACATAGAATATTCGCCGTTATAAAAAATTTTTTATAACGGCGAATATTCTATGTAATTAATAATTATATATATATATATATATATATATATATATATATATATTGTGTGAGTGTGTACTCTTATGTGATTTTAATTTATTTAATTATATCCTTTTAAGAAATTAAACTCACATTTGATTGGAATTAAAATCAGATTTTAAGTGGGTATTGATAAAATGTGTGGTTCAAAAGACGTGAATCCTATAAAATGTGGTTAACATTTATTATTGACTTTGACTTAAATTAAAATTTGAATTTAATCCATAGAGTTAATTATATTATTGTTTATTGAAAGAAACTGAATAATGCTACTGTACATAACGTAATTATAAAATAGTTTATATATAGATAAGGTGTCAAAGGATAGTGAGATTTTTTTTTATTTGGTTTAAGAAATCTGATTCAATCATATTAATCGTGTTTAGTGTACAATGTTGAATGATAACTTTTTTGACAACATGTCACGTAATATATTGTTATTGAACAGTTTGATTAACAGCTTTTTTTAACTAATATTTTTTGTTAACTCATACATTATAAACAAGAGTAATTAGTACATAATTTCCTCACATTTCATTGTTATTGTGGAAAACGTCCATATTTTTTATTTTTTTGACATTTTCATCATTATTTTCATAATTCATTGAGTAAAATGTCATTTTCATCTATTTTCTCAATTCATAATTATGAAATGGCGAATATATCATTCTCTTTAAATAAAATAAAAAGAAAAAGAAAAAACTAATTGCAATTACAGTCCCAAATTTTTGTAAAAAGTGAAAATAAGTCTAAATAAATTATTAAATGGATAATTAGTACATAATGTTCATTTCTTTCACCGTTATTACAAAAAATGTCCATATCTATCATTTTCTTGGTATTTCACCATTAATTACACATTTGACTGTGCAAACTATCATTTCCATATATTTTCATCAAATTTTTCAATAAAGAACTGTAAAATAATAAATATACCCTCCTATTTAAATAAAAAAATATTTTTTAATTTCTAATTCTTTCATAATTTTTTGGGACTCGTTTGCACTTTTTAAATTTTTTAAATTTTTTTATTTTTAAATAAATTTAATTGGGACTTGCTTGCATTTTTTTTTAAAAAAATAATTCTTTTTAATAATTTATTGGGGACTTGTTTTCGCTTTTTAAAAAATTTGAGACTATTGTTACAATTAATTCTCGTTTTTTATTTAAATATGATGGTATATTTATTATTTCACAATTCTTTATTGAAAAATTGGATTAAAATTGGACAGAAATGTGCGCAATTAAATGTGTAATTAATGTTAAAAATGCTAAAAAAAAATGGACGTTTTTCTTTTACAATAATAGTGAAATGTGAGCACATTATGTGCTAATAACTCTTTTAATAATTTATATGGGACTAATTTGAGCTTTTTTTTAAAAAAAAATAGGACTATGATTGCAATTAATTTTTTTATTTTTTCTTTTGTTTTATTTAAAGAGAACTGTATATTTGTCATTTCACAGTTTTTAATTTAAAAAATGGATAAAATGACCTTTTACGCAATGAAAGATAGAAATAAGGGTGAAAATATCATAAAATGAAAGGTATGGACATTTTTTTCAATAATAATGAAAGGTGAGGACGTCATGTGCTAATTACCATAGAAATAATGTTGGATGACAAGACTGTACATATAACTTAATCATTTTTATGCAAAGGGGACGAGATAAAAAGCAAAGAAAAATAAATAAAAATTCCCTCCTCGAGTACCCATAGCCGTGAAATAGCATAAAAAATAAATATCCTAGGGTTTCTGCAACACCAAAATTCCCCAATCGAATCCTTCTCGATTGTTAATTTTTCTTTCAAAATATGCCTCAAAGACACTCGAAAAACAACAACGATTTAGCATTCTTCACGTATGATGAGAAGAAGAAACTCGGGTATGGTACACAGAAAGAAAGACTCGGCAAGGACTCGATCAAACCATTCGATGCTTGCAGTCTGTGCTTGAAGCCATTTATTGATCCCTTGTCTTGCCAGAAAGGTCACGTCTTTT
This sequence comes from Fraxinus cuspidata, assembly GCA_903798385.1. Taxonomy (NCBI): domain Eukaryota; kingdom Viridiplantae; phylum Streptophyta; class Magnoliopsida; order Lamiales; family Oleaceae; genus Fraxinus; species Fraxinus cuspidata. The sequence continues at coordinate 62,566 of CAIGRP010008985.1, read as the reverse complement.
GCAAAGAATGCATTCTCGAATGCATTTTGGCCCAAAAGAAAGATATTCAAAGGTCCTTGATTGTTTATATTTTTATCTTTTGTATGGATTTGATTTCTCGAATTTGTTTTTTCGTAACTTCTGCTGTCAAATTTCGTATCAATTTGGTTATTACGCGAATAATAAGGATTTTACATACATATGAACTTGTTAATTGGTCAAGAAAAAATTGTGGAGAATTAAATATTTGACTCATCTAATTCGATCTTTTGATTGGTTTTGGATCTTTTGATTATGTACTAACTGGGAAAGGTTTATGTGCGGAATTGTTATGGGTTTTTGAACTCTGGGATTTATTGAGTTTAGGAGGTCTTAGAAGCTTCATTGTATGTGGGGGTTTGGATCTGGAACTCTTTCAGTTAAGACCAGGCTCTGAATCTTTCCCTTAATTGGGAATGTCTTAGGAAGAGTGAGTTCAACTAGGTACGTCGGGCAGTAGTTTGTCATATGTAATTTCTGGATAAACCATAATTCTAATACAGTTGTCTGGTTATTAGGGCTGCAACCACGAGATCATTGCTGTCCTGTTCATAATATGCAAAGAGTATATCCACCCAAGCAACCTTCTTGACCTAACTTATTATGGCCCTGCTGTCATTAGACCCTAAAACTCCATTGATATGTCGAGTTTAGTTTTTGCAACATATTCAAATAAGTAAAAGAAAATTTTGAATGATCCTGAAACATTAAATTCATTAAGAGGGAACTTTATTTTGGATGCTCTATTTGCGCATTTTCATGGGGTGTTATAGAACTTACAATTGTTTTTTCATATGTTTTGAACCTTACTGGAAATAACTTTAAATTCTGTGACCATACTATTGTGCCTATTTTACCGTGTAAACTTGCATAAGTTTTCCGCATCAACATGATGTGTGTCAGCTTGATGAATCCAGTAAATTACTAGTGTGTCCAAATGATTTAACTGATTTTGTAGTTTGTGCAACTTGTTTTATAAGTTACCAGAGAATTAAATTTGGGAGGGCTACTTGTATATCTTAAGTCCCCTTTTTCAGCAATGTTCAGGTGGGAGATTATTGAGTGACTGCTATGAAATTTACGTTTTTTTGGAGTTCTATTAAATATAAACCTCATTTAGTTTATCTGTTTATCTTGATGTTGTACTGAAATGTGTGAAGCATTTGCCTGCAGAAAGCTAGCAGCCCATGCTGCTCAGCATAAACAGGAAAAGGAAGAGGAAGAAGAAAAGTTGATGTTGCAGAAAGCCCGAGATCTTGATGCATTTGATCAACAGAACCATGGGGCAGTGCCACAGTACAATGATAAGAACTTCAACAGGGACAAGAATGGTTTCCATGGGGCTAACAGTGTGAAGGCCACATCATATGAAGAGGAAGCACTCCGTACAATGAAAGCATTTTGGTTGCCGTCTGCAACTCCAGAAGCTCCTGCAAAAGTAGAATCCCCATCAACGGACACAATCTGTCCAGAAGGAAAAGAAAAACTCAGGATGAAAACACTTTTCCCTATCTACTTCACAGAAGATACCAGCGAACAAAAGAAAGCGTGTTCTCTTGATAAGAGCTACATCTGTCCTAGCTGCAAGGTCACCCTAACAAATACACTCTCACTTGTAGCCTTGAGTTCTTGTGGTCATGTTTTCTGCAAGAAATGCGCAGAGAAATTCATGGCTGTTGATAAGGTTTGCCTAGTCTGCAACAAACCATGCAAAGAAAGGAATCTGGTCAAGTTGGAAAAAGGAGGAACTGGTTTTTCCGGCCATGGAGATCATCTTGAAGCAACCGACTTTAAGGATTTAGGAAGTGGTTCAGGGCTGGGGCTTGTAAGACCTGCGACGAAGACTTGATTTTGCAGCATAATTCAATTTCAGTAGCATATAAATTGCCTTTCAATTCCCTTCTGGTATTGGTGCTTCCTATATTCTGTACTTTTATCATGTTGTCATAATTATCATAATCATGATAATGTTTGAAATGTATCATCTGTTGGACTTTATTATCGTTCGACATGGCGAACTGATTAGCAGTGAATGCTTTTTTCTTTTTTCTCGACTCCATAGAACTTCACTTGTAAATATGCCGAGAATTCATCCATTTTTTCCAGGCATTAAATGGTAGTCGTTATCCTGATTCAAATCTTTGTTGCATGTATGTTGGTTGTGTCAGGACAATTTCCTAATTACACATGCAAATGTAATGTCTGCAATAAAAAATAAATAAAGATGATTTTTTTTTTTTTTGCCCTTTTCTTCCCTTTTTAACATTTATTTATTCTACATGTTGATATTTGGAGAAAGAACGCAGACCATGAGTCTTGACTTTATAAGTAATTGTACAGCGCTTGACTTATGTCTCAACACTGCTGAGTCTGTGCATTCTTGAACCTTCGATTGTCAGACAAACCATTCAATCTCCGCCGTTTGTTGGTGCTGTCTGTGTCGAGAATTACAGTGTTTGCAGAGTTGAATGTAGTGCCATTATCGCTTTCAGATCTTGTACGTTGGAGGTCAAGGACACTCACTGGGGTCAACGTACAACTTGGTGTTGCATGAAGATTTGAGTCGTAACCATTCGTCAACATCTCTTGCATTGCTTCCAAGCAATCCAACCACCTCTCCTGCAATAGCACAATGAAATTAATCTCATTAGCTAAAATGGTAAATTAAATTAATATGAATACGATTGGTCTATTCATCTAGTTTAAAAAGCTGTAACAGTGTATGATTTATAGTTATCTTACTTGATTTACGTATTCACAAGAAGAAATTTCGTCTTTAAATGAAGTAAACTTCAGTGGAATTAAGTCCTGAGTTGCACAGAGAAGCGCTGAGGCTGCAATTGTTGATGGTTTATACTGTAGAAGCTTTAATTCTGAATTGAAAGTACAAATCGATATTGTTAGTCACAGTGAAGCTTATAAATGCAATCTATGAATGCATGTTATTATTTTACTAAAAAACAGAGAATTACCATATTGCAAATTGATGATGATGCATGAAGCTCGTTGTTTGAGAGCCATAGTTAACGAAGAATCGTCGATTTCGAAGAGAGAGATGAAATAATGGAGAAACGAGAAAGGTGTGATCGATCGCATTCGCCATTCCAGAGCCCCCAGAACGATTGCCTCCATTCGCTGAATTGAATGTGCATCGAATTCAAAACTTTTTTCACTCTGTTTTCATTGAAATTACGCGTTAATTTTGGTATTGTAACTTACACCAGATTCTCATGAACTTATATTCAATCTAAGTACCTTTAAATCGGAAAGTGAAATTGATAAATTGCAGTTCCTCATCTTCGCAGCAAGCGAAAGGCTTGCAACTACCAGAATTCGAGCAATCCACGGCTTTTTCTCCTGGATTAGTATCGAGTTAAATAAACTGACAGCAAATTCTTTGCACTGCTCCCAAATTCGAAATCAAATACACGAATTACCAGAATTAGTTGTTTAGAGAGGAATCGATGCTACATTAACTGTCTCTCCATCTGCATAAACGGATCTAAACCATAAGACAGCTGCGCCTGGAAAAAATATCAGATAAAAACAACTAATTCTATTAAATTTCCACGCGAAAAGTAATAATTTTTTGTCTGGGTATTGAATTTACATGATGGATTTGTGAGACGGCATTGCGGCGAATAAAGAAACGAACATCTGAGGATTTGAAGGAGAATAGACAAGGCATGTGGTCTGATTCATTTATTCCAAATTCCAATTCTAAATTCAATTCCAAATCCTTTTTAATCTCCCCCAATTCCAAATTTCTAATTTCCCCAGTTCCAATTCATAAACATGAATGATGAAACAACACTGGAAACTAATCAAACTATCATAAATCATGAAAATAACTCATAAATAGATAATAATAATAAAAAAAGATTGGCAGAGAATTAAATGAAAATACTCACTAGTCGGCAGTTACCAGTGGCGGTCGCAATATAAAGGAGATGTCGCCGTTGTGGTTGTGGATGGCCGGAGCAAAGCTGTAGAACTCGGCAGACGGGCGGAGACAGTCGGCAGGAACAGGTTAAACAACTCCAAGTCGCGTAGCCTGAGTTGGGTTGAAGATTGAAATGAATTTTTGTTTCCAAAAATTGTAATTTCAATTGGGGAAATGGGTTGGGCTGGTCGGCTGGATCTTTATTTAATTAAGTATTGGGCCTAAAAACAAATAGCCCAGCCCCATTACAAAAAAAAAAAAAAAAACGACGGGGGGGGGGCCCGCATAAAAAAAAAAAAAAAAAAAAAGGGTCTCGTTATTCATTTAGAGTTGAGATGATTATCGGTAAACGTGATAGTGCGATAGCCAACTATCGGACGATCTACTGAATTTAAAATGAATTTTTAGACTGGTCATCTAGGCTCGAGATGAATAGTAATTAAAAAAAATATAGGGTTTTGAATTCAATTTGTTAATTGTCGAGGTGAATAACATTAATAAAAAAAGAAATTCGCAATTGAAATTTAGATTGTGCAACACGTGTCATCTTGAAAAAGCGGTGGGGAGATATTTCTTGAACAATAAGGGTATGTTTGATGCACATTATTTTAGAAGAATGTATTTTGAAATAGTAGATTTATGGAGAATGTGTGGTTGAAAAAGAAAGAAAAGTTATTGATGTGATGGAAAATATTATTTTATTGAAAAATGTATAGTTGAAAATGAGTAGAAGAATTAGTATGAAAATTTTAATATGACTAACATATGTTAAAGAAGGAATCTGAGAATTTTGTTTTAAATTAATATTATAAGGATTGTCACATGATACATAGTGAGGCAGGGTGGGTCAATATGCTGATCGAGTCGCCTTCACAATGTGAACAATAACTACAGTAGATAGTGTGACACATGTGACTCTAATAAATGCAATTACTTGGGATGTTTGTCCCAACATTTTTCAACTTGTCCTTCATCTTTTTTTCTTCTCCGAGTTTTAGTTAATGTATAATGTCATCGAGTTTGTTGTATGGTTCAAAAGTCGGATAAAAATAATTACCATTTCTTCATGTTCTTCACACACGGTGAAATTTACCAGTATGAACTGATATTGACTTGAATGTGGTCAAATTGGATCTCACTTAGTCTTAACGGCGTTCTTCAAGGTTTGCTTAAGTTTGGAGTTCGAAGAAAACGTCCAGCCTTGCATCCAAGTGAAAAATACATAGTTAACTATACGTTGACCGTATAAGACGTTTCTTACTGGAGAAAATGTTTTGCAAGAGTTATTTTCTAGTTTGAAGTTGTACTCAACAAAATATTCAATCAACATAAAACTTAAAAAGGAAATAAGTCAAACAAAAAACTCACTCTAATTCAAACTCAATCCACAGACGACGAACATTGATTTCCTTGCACATAAAAAAGCATTATTGATTTGGAGTATTTCTAATAACGAGAATTATGTTTAGGTTGGGAACTTGAAAAATCCGTATGAAATCTCTATAAATTTTCAAGGCAAGTGTTATTTTTTTAAATTTATTTATCTACAAGAATTAAAACAATATTAAACATAGGAAAACGTTTTTTAAACTCGAAATGCTTCAGACTAAACTTACATGTCTTGCGCACGTTTGAACCTTGGTTTTATGTAAGAAAATATTTCTTTAACATAGATAAATTGACTTGTGTTTGCTTAGTCTGAAGTGCCGTTTATTCTTGTCGTGCTTCTTCATTTTATTTTCTTAAGTTAGGATCAAGCTGCTTGCACAGATGCTTTTATCAATGATTTTGATAGATGATGAGGTAGCGAAATTGGATTAACTGATTTGAAGTTTTCTGTCCATCCAAATGTCAATGAAATTTGTCAAGTGTAAACATATCAAATTATCTATAAAAATCCCTCAAAATATAGCATAACTGCTCAATTTAATGTACGTTGGATAGTCAAACCTTCTAAACTCACTCACACTAATTGTTCTTAAGTAACTTTTTGTCCAGATCCAATTATATGTGTTGTCATTTATTACACAAATGTAAACAGTTTGTCTAAATACAATAGACAATGCTACATATACATCTACTTTTTACCTAATTTTTAACTTGCACTCACAATAGAGTGTGGAGACCACACATTTGAGAATTTTTTATTTATGTGAGCCCCCACGCATGTGAGAGGGTGAACATTTTCGGTACAAAAAATTTGGTACAAATGAAATTGTTCAAATAGAATTATATAGATGTCTCATTTATTACACACGAGTGATGCTACATGTACATAACGATTTACATCTCCTCACATGGACACGCTGACCCCCTCCATGTGAGGGGGTGTAAACAATTTACACTCTAAAGTGTACCATAATCCATTATACAAATGTATAATGTTGACTAAACCCATTTTTTGCTCTTTATTTCCCCAATTGAACTAGACATTGTCCTTCAAGAGTATCTCCAAATTCCAATGAACCCTTATTTTGGAGAAAATGGAAGGCAAACACACTACATCTCCCTTATGTCCATTCTTACTTAAAGGTCGTGAGACATCATTTGAATTATAAAGCTTGTGACGAATTTTCTAACCATGTGACGAGAAAAAGAGCCAAATATATTTTATTTTTTTATTAATTCTTTAGCTTTGACTGATGACCTACCTCATATTGCTCCTGGAGAATGTTGATTACTTTTTTATCTTGAACAAGAAAGAAAGGTAAAACCGATCACAACATCTTCTTTATTGTTCCAAATGATTCTCTGCTTTTCATTGATACAAGAGAAAGCCCTTTGCTCGTAAGAATTTTCCACTACAATCAATAGAAGAAGACCAATAGCTTTTGCTTTTTTTCCTTCTCACTTTCACTTTCCATTCTTTCTCCCACCTAATATAATTTATTAAAAATTTCATTTAATATCATAATACCCTTTCAAATTCTATAAAATTAACTTATTATGAGTATACACACGGTAATCTTCAGGTCTAGCTGATGTGAGACTTTTCTTCGTATCCTACCATGAATGCTCCACACTTCGAGAGTTGATTATGACATAATTTTTTGTTATTACAATTAACAGCGACTCACATTGTCGTTTCGACTTTTCACAAAGGGAATTCAACTTATTTGTCATATAGGAGCTTGAATCCGATACCGTTTATCAGAAATATGTAAAGGGATGATAATATATATGTGGAGTAGGAAGGGACATTTGCAATGATAATATAAGTGCATGCATTCACGCCTTCAACCCCATGCAGATAGCAGCATCATTATTATTTCTGAGTGAAAGACAATACAGTGGACCTATTCTATTTGCAGGGGGCACATACCGTAAACAAACACATCCTATTCATTGTTTTGTTCACCCACTAACACACTTGTCCCACGTAAAGACAATAAATATAACTTTTAAGGTTTACCACCAAGACATGTGACTCTTTGGGTGATTGGTCTTGTTGGCATGCATTCAGTAGGAATTGAACCAATAAATTCGTCAATTATCATTTAGCCATGGTTGATTTGCAGATATCCTCATACATGGTGAATAACCAATGGTGAATAACCAAATTCCAATTGAAATGAATTTTGAATGTACAATTACATTTCAGTTGGAAAATACAGTCAAATGTTTGGGGCTTGTTCTTCCGACATGAGAAATTCTTCCAATAAATTCGAGCCTAAGCTTTTCAAAAGAGCACTTCAATATGTTATAATAAACAAATGTGGACACGAAATTAACAATTTTATGAATTATAATCAAGTTGAGTTATATTCAATTCACCATATTAAAACGAAATATACTGAGTTAGGTTAGCTAGGACTGAGTTAGGTTAGCTAGGATAAACATTTGAAGAATCAGGTTATTGAGTGTCAAAATGGACCGGGTCACGGGTGAGTACGTTGAGTTAAAAAAGGCTGTGAGGCCTGTCCCATTATTTGAAGAAAAACACTAGGGACAACCAATTTTTTCAACAATTTTTATATCGAGTTCAAGAAAAATTGAAAAATATGTGGGCCGGGCAGGTACTTCATGAAAAGATCCAGCCCGGACATTGGTACTAAAGTAGACATGATGGCCCGGGCCTATTTCTTTGAGAACCCGTGAACTCAATTTCAGTACAGTGTAACATCAAGAAATGTATTGTTTTTTTATAAATATATTTTGAAGATAATTTATAACAAAATTAGACCTCTTATGATAATACTCTTTTACATACTTTTAGCTCTTTTATGATATTTACTAGTACTTGTTAGAGAAATGTAACTAAATTAACAAATTTTATGATCGAATATAATTTCTAGAAGTGACTATTAACTTCGTGTGATAAAATTGTTCAATAGTAGAAATTTAAATTAAAAATTTGTGTTTTATTTTTAGAAAAAAGAAACGGGTAAGTACATATATGTTCTGATTTTTTTTTTTTTTTTTCAAAACTAAAAATACCATCACTAAACTAGATTATCGAAAAATATTTTCTTATGGAGCTTGCCATATGGGTGGTGAGGGTGGTGGTGACAGCTAGCGGGGGGTGGTTTTATGACTCTTGTTACAATTTCTTTTTATTTTTTTATCTAGTTTATTTCTTTTTTGTATTATTTAGAGAGTCAGCAAATTCGTCATTTACGTGATTTTAGCTGCCAAAATGGAGGAGAGAATGAGTTTTGCGATATTTTCTGAAAGGTTGAGGATGATTGGTAATTAAAAAAGGTAGAATGAGGGTAAATTGCTCAACTTTGCAAAGATTGAGAACGAAAATATGAATTACTGGGTTCTCATTGCAATTATTAAACTAAATGGGGGTAATCCCAGGTTTTATTTTATTAAACCAGTTGTTTTCAACATGATTATATGAATCTTTAATTACATCAATCTAAACAAGTTTTTCAAATCCTTCAATATTAAAAATCAAGAATACATATAGACTGAAAACAATATTTACTCACTCACTATTGGTTTCGACAGAGGAGCCGCCGCCGCCATGAATAATGTTAATCCAAGTGGAATCTCAAGTCCAAGCAGGCTGGAGGTATATGTTGATCTTTATTCTTTTGAATTTTCCTAGGTTATCAAATTGGGTTACGAGGAAATTGATGTTAAATTTCAGGGAAAAAATATGGCAATGGTGGCTTCTTGGTTTCTTGGACTTGGATCCCTTGTCTCATGGAATAGTTTGCTGACTATAGAAGATTACTACTATGATTTGTTCCCGGTAAGATCATAGGAAACCCCTTTATTCCTTTTTAGCATATATCTGTGGCTGTCCTGTCTTCAAATGGAATACATGTTCTTATTTAGCATACTATTATAATGCTTAATCGAAAAAAATTTGAAGAATTAACAGTATTTCCTCCTGTTGAAGCGTTACCATCCATCCCGGGTGCTGACCCTTGTTTATCAACCCTTTGCATTTGGAACTGCGGCAATACTTACTTACAATGAGGAAAAGATTGATACAAGGAAACGTAACTTGGCTGGTTACATACTTTTCTTCCTAAGTACTTTGGGACTTCTTGTTGTGAGTTCTTCTCTTAGCCATTTTTGTACTCTATTTTCATGGTTTTTCTTCACCCATTCTCCATTGTCTATGATCAATTTTCCATGTTACAAGTTTTCATGGTTTTTCTTCACCTAATCACCATTGTCTATAATCAATTTTCTATGTTACAAGTTGGACCTAGCCACAACAGGAAAGGGAGGAATTGGAAATTATATTGGAATTTGTGTATTTGTTGCTTGTTTTGGAGTTGCAGATGGCCTTGTTCAAGGTGGAATGGTTGGAGATTTATCTTTCATGTGTCCCGAATTCATCCAAGTAAGTTTTTTCTTTTCCTTTCTCATTTACATTGCATTTTTTAAAGATTTTTGAATCGGATCTCTAGATTTATGCTTACCCTTGTATGAACTTGCAGTCATTCTTTGCTGGTTTGGCTGCATCAGGGGCTCTGACTGCTGCAATGAGATTAATTACGAAAGCAGCCTTTGATAAATTTGATAATGGCCTTCGCTTGGGAGTTAGTAAGTGACACGAAATTATTTTACAATCAATGTTTCCTCTAATATCTTGGTTTAGTTGTTGGTTGTGAATTCCAAATATCCATCTGTAATTTGTTTCAGTTTATAATTATGTTTTTGCAGTGTTATATCTGGCTATCTCAATATTCTTTGAGTTTCTATGTGTCCTCCTGTATGCGTCGATCTTCCCCAAAATACCAACAATAGTAAAATACTTCCGCTCAAGGGCTGCTGCAGAAGGATCGGAAACAGTTTCTTCTGATCTGGTTGCTGCTGGCATCCAAGTTAAAAATAGCGATAGGGTAAATAAAGTTTCTTGATCTCGGAAAATTTTGATTGGGATTCTCAATGACCAGATATTTCAAACTTCCAGGACAGGTTTTGTTATTACAGGCTGACGATGCAAATCTTGAGCGGCTGAGCAATAAGCAGTTGTTATTTCAGAATCTTGATTATGCGTTCGACCTTTACTTGATATACGTGCTCACACTATCAATTATTCCCGGATTCTTATATGAAAACACTGGATCCAACCTGCTAGGCTCTTGGTACGTGTTTGAAACACTTGTGCTCTTGAATTACCTATCGATTATTCAAGAATTCTTTTCACAAACAGGTACGCAGTTGTCCTGGTAGCAATATACAATGTCTGGGATCTTATTTCAAGATACATTCCTCTCATTGATAGCGTAAAGTTAGCATCGAGAAAGGGCCTCTTGATCGCATCCCTATCTCGTTTCTTGCTTATCCCTGCTTTCTATTTTACGGCAAAGTATGGAAACGAGGGATGGATGATATTTCTCGTATCCTTCTTAGGGATTACAAATGGCTACCTGAGTGTCTGCATCCTTACAGCAGCCCCAAATGGTTACAAGGTAAGTAGAAATCACAATTCACAATTCGTTATTTTCTATTTTACAACCTTAATATGTATGAATTTCTTCATTTGTAGGCACCAGAGCAGAATGCATTGGGTAATCTACTGGTTCTATTTCTTCTTGGTGGCATTTTTTCTGGTACTGCTCTTGGTTGGTTATGGATTATCGGTAATGGAAAGTTTTAAGCCAAAGCCATGAACATATAAAAAATTATACGCGAGTATTGAAGTGTTTAATCTTGGATGGAAATAAAACGAGAGAATTAAGTAAGATTTTTTCTTTTTTCCAATTATTTAGATGGCAACACACATCGACGTTATGATTCTTGTACATATATTATAATTTTCATCCTTTAAATAGTGCTGGTTGAACTAAAATTGTAATAACGGTCATAATCATGTAAATTTTAATTTCTCCTGAGAATCTCGTGTCAAATCTTGTAAGACCATAAACCGTTAGCTATTTTATAGATTACAAGTCCAATCCAATGAACACTAAGCCTTTGTTTAAGTCAAAATTAACCATTAATTTTATTCATACATTTTACGAGATTCATAATTTTTATCAATTTCATCCATATGAACAAGTAGAATTGATCTCCTACCCACTATGGGCAAAAGACATGTTGTCCATAGGTGATGTGCCCACATGTTGCCACATCGATGGGCAGGGCAGGAGATTCAATTTTGATTTCGAGATGGAGAAGATAATTATGAACATCGCCATTTTTTCAGTCGAATATGAGCGAAAAATAGGTTTTAAGCTCTTCATTCAGGCCGCGGAGACTTAGAATTTAGAGGATTTTAGACTTGTTCAAACCTTCAAACGAAATGAGGAGAGAAGAATTAGTCATTGTAGTGCTTATAAATAAAAATTAAAGCCAATCTATATGTGGACTAAACGCGTTTTACTCGGTAACGCGTTCCCAACTCACCCAAATATATATCCATGTCGGCTCTCTAAACTCTAACCAAATTATTCAATCTCCAATTTTTTTTTGTGATCCAATTAATTTTCTTCATATTTTTTTCCAGCTCATTAGTAATCAGTCACACGTAAACATGAATGTTACCGCCGCCATTCGCTTCCAACGGCAGCCACCGTGCACCACCACAGTGCCGCCACGTTTGATTCCTAAAAGAGGGCAGGTTCTTAGGAATGTTGCAAAAGCTGTGTTAGCATGTTTCGGTTTTAGACATTCTGAAAAATCGTCGGCGGTTTATGCAGATTGAACCAGAAATGACCGAAAGTAAGTAGTGTAGAGAAATGGACCGGCCGGTTTCTGCCTCCTCAGCCTGTCTTTAGACTTTAAAGGGACTTCAATGCTTAGGAATTTATGAGGCAGATTACAGCTAGAGTGACTTTGACACTTAAAAAAGGGAATTAAATACAATGCGTAGGATATCTATCAGCTCCTGTTGCTGAGATTGCTATATAGAAATAGAAAGAACAAAAAAATGAACTGAAATTTTACTTTTTGGCAGCTTAAATTCACAAGGTTAAACCAGTTTATCATTTCTTTTTCTTTTAGGAATTACCATGAAGTCTTTCTATTTTGAAGAATCTCTACCATGATTATTGCGATTCACATATGTATCAGAATTATTAAAAATTTATGAGAAGAATACCTCAAGAACTAGTGCAAACATTGCCATCAATGTTTACTGTATGATGATTAACTTGCTCAATTAACGACTGTATGCACTCAGAAGGAGGGAACAAATCATCTGCAGTCCACCAAAAATCAAATGACTCCTTCACTTCCTGTTAAAGCAAAGAAATCAAAATGAATACCACAAAACTTTGCAAAGAGCATGGCAAAATCGCAAAGCAGAAATGATTACTAGACTCGACTGAATCTTTTACAATCTTTATCTGTTTCTTGAACAAGTAGATGTGGATCAAATTCACCTGAATGAAGGCCTCTGGCTTTGGGCAGTTCTGTTTCATTGACAATCTTAGCATGCTCTCTGCTGCAGTTTCGCCATCTCTACTAGCAACAGTCTAAAGAAGTCTAATAAATTCATCCTATCATTCATAGAAAGTTCAGAAATCATGCCTACATCAAGGAATGCAACCTGAGGCTTTGATTTGAAGATCTGCTTACGAGAAGGCCTGCTCCAAGGATATTTCCAGGATGCATGTCAGCATGAATGAAATTGTCTACCTCACAAGTAAAGGAAAAAAAAAATCTCAGAAAACAGGTGTAAGTCCATAGTTTCTCATAGGAATACCGTTATCTCATTCTAGTAGAGGAATTTAATTTTTACTTATTGGTCAAACAGTATTGAGTAGGCTGCGGTAACGACTCCTAAAATACTAACTAAATAAATGCAAAAGCATTGGAAATGAAATCCAAGCGGCATTAGCAATTAAGTCAAAGCTCTGATCAAGCATTAAGCATTTTGTTCACATAAGTTGAATCTCGTCGCCATTTTCCTGTGTAAAAATAGTTTACAAGTCGAGAGGTTAGCCCCTAATAATATCTTCAATCTTGTTACTGTAAAACACAACCTAATGAGTCAATCAGATGGAAATCAAGTATTCTCCATCAGAAGAATATCTAAGTTATTTGTCTGCTCTAAATGATGAATCTACATAGGAAGTGGCATCTTATGAACTGCATATCACTGTATTATATAATAGACATGCTGTGAAATGAAACTACTCTGCAAAAAGAAAATCCCGGGCAGTTCAACTTAGTTGTTGAGTGCAGCAACGATTAAAAAGGCTCAACTTGGTGCTGAGACATTTTACCTCTGTAGGTTGGAATAATCCTCAACGCAAATCAATAAAATAATTCGAAAAGAATATAAAGATACAGAAATATGCTTAATACCCAGTAAACTCTATCGAAAAGCCAAAATAAAACAGTTTAAAAAATAGAAAATAGCTCAATACATTGGCAAATGTTTTTTTGATAGGTAATAACATTGGCAAATGTAGAGCAATCAATTAGCGGAAAGAAATAAAGATACGCAAGATTTATAGAGGTTTGTCTAAATGTGAGATTATGTCCTCTTTCGCCGTTCAGTAACACTCATGACGAAAAGAAGTTTACAAGAGAAAATCGTACATAACAAAATTGATAAAATCCATTATTGTGCCTGCATCTTAGTAAGTCAAGGTGTAAGCTTCGAAGTGCTTAAAGTTCAAGAGAGATGCACCTCAAGGCATAGCCTTGGGAGCTTTTCACATGCCATAAGAAATGTTTAACATGGTGGAGGAAAAAAATGGCATGCAGCTAATTCAAATTGTTATAATCAGTGAAGCTGCAATAGCAATTTTTGTCACGCAGGAAAAAAATCCAAAATCACTTCTAGCATAATACACCATATAAAGAAGTAAAAGGAAATTGTCGTGATTATTATTACCAATTCTCAAGGCAAAAGAAACATTGAAGGCGTGAACCAAAAAAGAAAAAGATTATTGTGTTACCAGGAGCATCTTCAGCAGTGCAGTGGTTCCAATACGTGCAAGAGCACTTTTGATTTGTTCATTTTCATGGAGCTTATCAACATAATGCGAAACAATTTCACCATGCTCAAAAGTTTCCACCAACACAGCAGGATGTACTAGCGGGTATACAGGCTTTAAGAAATGTTCTTCGATCTGCGAAAATTGTATATGAAGTAGCTCAAATGGGCAGCTTCTCGTGCAAGATCAGCTTGAGACATCATAAAAACCGCAAACTGCTGGACACTCTCATCCAATCTTAACCATTACAGTGTAGGAATGCAATTTGAAATTTTGCTACTATATTAATTATTTCAAAATCCCTTTTCATTGACTTGCCAACTCCTGAATGTCTCACCTTCAGAGCTACAAGTATTGGTTTGATCTGACGACCTTGGTCTCAAGACCGCAAATAAGCTCGATGCACTTGAGCGATGCTACCAGATGCCACAGGTTCCTCCTCAAAGTCGTCAAAAATTTCCAAAATTTTACGGCCAAAGACTCTTTCAATAGTCCTTTTAGTGTAGTCAAAGCTATGTTCAGGTGGTTCTGTTTGAAGTTTTGCAAGTTCAATGCACAAGTCTTTAGGAAAGAGATCTGGCAGTGTGGCAGCCCACTGGCCACATTTTATGAATGCTGGATCTGCTCTTTCTAGTGTTTGATGAAAAGCGTTAAGCATCAATTTCCTAAACTGAGGTCCAAAAGAATTTGCAAATGGAGCCATTGCAATGGTGGGTGTGAATAGAACTGCCAAATACAATGCATTCAGCTACAAAAAAAAAAAAGTACTTTCCAACATGGAAAGAATCAATGAGGTCAAGAAAGCATGCCCATCCTGAGCACTCATGTTAAAATTATTCCTCGGCTGGACGATATCTGTGTCTAACACCGTTTGGGCCAAGCTACCTTCCTTCCACAAGTTATGGCAAATATACCAGGAACCACAACATAAGAATGGCTCAGTGCCAAGCTAACTGCTCAATCAATTAAAATTTGGGATTCCATCTTAAAATGTTAAAATTGTTAAGAGGAGTAGCTAAAACCCTTATATGTTTGTCTATATATAGATAATTATCCGATGGTTATTCATTAACATTCCCCCGCTAGATGGTGGCTCTCAATCTTGAAATTCAAGTGTTTATTTTTTTAATCTTAATTAGATCAAATTGTTCGTTCGAGTTTAATAGGCTCTAATACAATATTAAGAGTTGAGATTCCATCTTAAATGGTCAACCTTGTTAAGAGGAGTAATACAATCCCTTATATCGTGTTCTATATTTTAATAGTTATCCGATGTGGGATTTATTTCTTTAATAAATATCTCCCATTGTGTAAAGCCCTCTATGATAACCTCTTCCACGAAACTTTGGGATGATATGCTACAGGATTACTTGCATATGAGGATGAAAAACGCTTGAAGTAGCTATTGCAGAAAATGTTTCTGGTACCTTGCATAGCATTCCCAGGATATGTCTCCTGCTAGGAAAAGTATATTGCGAATTCAATCTGTATTGACGAGAACATAACCCTGTTTCAACTTAGTGCTCCATAGCTTGACCCTTCTGAATTGATGCTAATCTGAGTTTTGCACAACAGTCGCCAAACTCTCCTAACATTACCAATTGTTATAAATCGGCATTACCGTGACGAGGTTCAGATTACCCACCTAAGATTTTTTTCTTTTCAGATAACAAAAAATTGATCATTTTTTCGTTTCATTTTCAACAAGCTCAGCAATTATATGAGCATATCCAAAATCTGCTTCCTTAAAACCCATAGCTCTTTCCAAAAGCCCAGACTACATAAGCATACATAAGCAGGAGCATTTGCATTGGCCAATCAGATTAATTAAAGTAAATATCTTTCAGAACAATGATAGAAATACACCACTTCACAGTATATGGAAAAGATTCAGAGGCCACAGAGTTCAAACTTTTTAAAGACAAACGACATGAAAGAATAAATATTGAAAACATAGGCATAATATTGAGAAATGGAAGAAAAAGAGAGAGGCCGACCTAGACATGGCAAAAATTGGGCGTGACAGAGAAGTGCAGAGACTAATAAGCTCAAGAGGATTATTGTATCGGCCACCATCATTTTCTACAGATTGCCGGTGAATAAGATTGAATCATATGGATCTCACAATATTATATTCAGAATCCGCCACCATCAACAATAACACCATCTTCACTCAGCTTCAATCTTGGTTATGATATATAAGTAACAGAAAACTAAAAATGGCCCGTTAATTGGTAAAGAGCTTTTCTTTATGGGTTTATCCAAATGAAATTATGCATAAGAGAGAGATTTATAGGGTTACACCGGCGGCGAACAATGAGAAGGGAAGAAAAATTTTGGCGTGATTTGGAACGTTCGAAGCTATGGATTAGCGTGCCTGGGAACTTAGAAACGAAGCAGGCATATATTAAACGTGCGTTTTGAAAAGTGCTCACTTTTACAAACACCAGCAAATATGGTCAATTTTAATAGAAATCTAATATGGGGTTTGTTTGAACACCATTTTTTTTTAAAGAAATGTATATTGTAATAGTATTATGATGGAGAATGTATAATTAAAAAATAAGAAAAATTTTGAATTTACGTGTAATATTATTTTATTGAAAAATGTGTGATTGAAAAGTAGTCAAATCAATGTTCAATAATACATTTTCATGGAAAATGTGGCTCAAATAAGGGGTAAAGTCTCAAGAATCAATTTTTGGACGATTTTAATCTCACTACAATTCAATTATTTCAATAATACATTACTTTTTGTTTTTCAATATGTAATAAATACTACAAAATCCTTATTATGTATGAATTTCGTGTTATTAATTCTCAATTAATTAACATTCACGTTAATAGACTCAATGAATCTTGATTTATAAGAATCTAAAGTTATTAAAAATGAATTTATTTATATTCACATATCTGGGAATTTTAATAGATGTTTAAATTCATGTATTAACAAGTAATTCTTATGTACCAAATTTAGTATACAATATTGCTCATTTGTAGTATTTCATCGTCATAAAAAATTTGAATCATAGAAATTGAGTTTTGAGAATACAATTTTCTTAAATTTATATCCTAAATTTTATTTTATTTAGTTCGTTTGATACTCATCAAACTATCTCAATAAATTCGTATTAAATATTACTTTTACAATACCTATAAAATATTTTAGAATAACGTGCAATGCACGTTCAACTCCGACTAATAGATCAAAATGTCCTCTTTGCAAAAATTATAGAAATTTTTGCCAAATTTTAATGAAGAAATTGGAGAAAGTGTAAATTTTTTAATATGCATGTGAAAATATGGCCAACACTTAAAAAGTTCGGGACAATAACCATTTTTCTAGAAATAGATAAAAATACAAGTTTGACTAATTTTTTAATGTGTTCTACCCAATGTTTTGAAACCCGACTTGGTTATCGACTCGGAAAAAGTGAAGGGTCAATGGTCAAAAGGTTCAACCGAGGTCGAATCGGGATCGAACCGGATGCAATAAATACATACAAAAATAATAAAATACTCTGAAAAATAGTTTTTTTTTTAATTTTCATATTAGTAATTCAAAGTAAATATATCTTTGTTAATTAGATTCATTATCTTACAATTAGTCTCGATACTTCAAAAATTAAAAATCAATATATTCAAATAGTTTACTTTGTTAAAATAAAATAGTTTAAACTTATAAAAAATGATATCTAACATTAATGTATTAGTAATCAAGTGCAATTTAAGCTAAATTTGAAAATTAAATAAATGAAATGATGAAGGTGAATATTACAATTTAATTAGTTGGGATTCAAAATCAAATTAGTTAATTAGACATACATTTGAAAAATGATTTTGATGAGCATTTTAACATTTTTTTTGTTACGTCACTATCTCACATTAGAAGTTTATGAAACCACTGGAGAGAAGAGCATCTATAAAAGACAATATCCCACATTAAAAGTTTATGAAACTATTTGAAAGAAGTACATCTATAAAATGATCATGATATCCAATGATTCTCTTTGGGCTTTAGAATTGTAATTTATGAAGCTCATTTATTAAGTTAAAAAAATTTTAATTTAAAAAAAATCGAAAAAACTATTCAAAATCGTGACCAGTTCACCAGTTTAGGGTTCAATCGGCCGGTTCAATGGTTTTTTAGAAGTTATGTCATAATTAGTTAATCGGGCATCATTTGCCCCGGTTTTGGGCCCGGTTCCCAATTTTCAGGTCAAAGCGGTCGGGCCGAGCCAATTTTGACAACATTGGTTCTCTCTCTCTATCTCCCTCTCTCAATGGGGAGAAGAATTATCTTATACATTGAAACACATAGGACATAATTTGCATGTGTTAAGCATGCCCTTGCATGTGATGAGTATATTTTATACACTTATTTAGATTATTAAATTTTATTATTTGTTGATGAATTGTATGAAGCATGGATTAATTCTATTATATATTATTTGTAGGTAACAATTAATGAAAGAGGTTGAATAAGGAAAATAAGCAGGAAAAGAGGACTCAATTGTATCAAATACAAAGTTCGAGGACTAAAATGCAATAATTAATATGAAAATGAGTTTGAAGTTGGTCAGCAAGTGTTAGTTTCGATTGGCTTCATATGAAAATGTAAAGATTTACAAGGGAAAGACAAAGAGATGACATGATAAGTATATAAGAGAGAATGAGTTTGAAGTTGGTCAACAAGTGTTGATGTTCAATTCACGTCTCAAGCTCTTTCCGGGAAAGCTAAAATCTAAGCAGTCAGGTACCTTCACACCGGTAGTTGTGTTTCCCCAGTGTCGTGGATGTGGTGTCGCAGGATTAGCACGGCAGTTCAGAGTAAATGAGCAACGATTGAAAGTTTATTGGGAAGGTGACTACTCCAGTGAGAAGACAATTGTGTAATAATGCAGACCAGCCTGAGCAACAAAGTCGAGCTATAGATTATAAATAAATGCTTATTGGGAGGCAAATCAATTCTCATCCCTTTTATTTATTCAGGTTTGATGTATTAGACTAGGATTTTTATTGCTTTGGTGTATTAAAATAGATTAGGCGACATCCGCCCATCATTTTGATAGTTTGAGTCAATTCACGAGTCACACAAATTCAAATTTGTTTTGCATAAGTTTAGGGGTGTTCAAATCTCACTTGCACACGTTGGAGGAAAAATCACGAATATCAAGGTGAAAACGAGATGTTTAGGACATAAGAAGTTCAAAAGTGTGTTTGTAGGAGAAAAGAGTGAGTTTTATAAAGTTAGTTGGTTCCACGCCACTTTCACACTTATCGAGCATAATTGAGTGTTAGATGTACAAGTGTTGGGCTTGGAGAGAAAAACGGGGTGCTCGAGCTAAGCAAAACCAAAAAGAGCTTTTCGAGATTAGCATTGAGTTTCAAAAGAAAGCTCCACATTCTTTCTACACTTTCTAAAATATGTTAGGCACGAAAATCAAGTTTGGGTGGTCGAAGAGCGTCGAACAAAAATAAATAAATAAAAATTTGAACCAACTGAGGCCAACATGTTCCAACCATGCATACGCATGACTAGAGCCATGCGTACACATGTTAACAGGCTGTAGGTTTTAAAACCCTCAGCCCGTTATTTTCACCTCTTACACACACCACGCCCCCACTTCTCAAACACGCACGGTCCCATCTCCCTTTCAACATCCACACGTCCTCCATCATATTTTTGGCATCCTCTACTTGAGACTTCACAATTCCACCAACTACTACATCACACACCAAGGATTTACCACTTCATTTCATCTAATTTCCAAGAATTCAAGGTATGCCTCCCAAATGTGCACATGACAACTCCTTCACTTCCAATGAGAAAAACAAAGCATCTTCTTCCTAAACCTCGGGACGTTCTCATGTCGATGAGTGTGGCTTGAGACAATTCCTTAGCTCAGAGCACAAACTTCGATTTGAACAAGTGGTCACCAAATAGACTGTTTTGCCTAAGTGGCAGGTAATATTGGAGGATTTCCCGGGGCATGAAATAGAGACATTAGTTCACTGTGCTAAGTTGGGAAAAGGTGGTGACAAAGTCATTTGTCATTTACCCTACACTTGTTTAGGAATTTTACACAAGCTTCAACTTGTCCATAGATGAGCCTGGTTTAGATCACGAACATGAGCTTGGATAAGGGAGAAATGGGTTATATTCACTCCCTATGTCATTGATTAGTACCTCGAGTTGACCAGAGAGGGCATTACCCCGATACCATTAGAGCAGAACTTGCCAGAGTTAGCGCAAATTCTATATGGGAGAGCAGATGCTTGCTCGCTTCGTCGTCTTGATTTCTTATACAACAATTTGACCGAACCCCTTATGATTTTGATGATGTTTATATGCCATAATGTCAACCCCTCCAAGCATCGGTCCAAGTTCGATCACACGAGAGCCTCTTTGCTATATCATCTGGCTATAGGGTTGAAACTTGATTTGAGCACTCATATTTATATTTTATATGTGCCCAAGCTACAAAGGATGACACACTACATACACTCATATTTTCGAGCGTCGTCTATGGGATATGCAGAGCTTACGGGTGCAACTCTTACCAGCTGAGCAGGCTATGCATCCTACTGCCCTTATCAACATTCACTTGCCAAAAATTCGTAGAGGAAAGTCGAGTGTTATAGACAGGGACGAAAGGACGACAGGGCCATGGGGATGACAATGACATCCACTCCGCTCCACTGCATGAGCTACCGATAAACACATCTGTGCTCCTTCAAATGTTAGCGACGATGACCAGGCTCAGTCGAGATGTTCAGCAGATGTAGCAGACCTTTACAACCTTGGCTTTACGGGTGCGGAACATGCAGACTAGCATCGAGATCATGCGAGCTAGCACCAACATGACTTAATAGAATGTTTTCGACTTACGCCGATGCACTGATAGGCTCATTGGGAGACTAAATCGATATACAAGGATGATGGACGGCTTGCAATTTTGAGCTGATCAAACATATAACATATGCAGGACGAGATGAGTCAGCAGTCCGCGTTGATGAGGAAGATTTTAGCCTGCTTATCTCTACCTCCACTGTCCGATCAATCAGGGGAGTTTTCAGTCCCTTATTTTGTCCTTATTTTTGCATTTCATTATCATGTTTTGGTACATTGAGGACAATGCACGTGTTATGTCTAGGGGTGCTTTTGTCTTCATCGATTGTATGTAATTTATTGCTTTTTGTATGATTGTCGTGTTTTAAAAAAAATCTTTTTTAATGCTTTTGTGTGTTTGTGTGGTTTGGATGGCATTTTCTGCAATGATGTATACATTGGAACTATGTATTGAAATACGAATTGTGGAAAAAATATATATTGAGTTGATTGACACTTGTCTATGTGAAACTTGATCTTTATTAAGCACAATATTCATGTTTTGCATTGTGAGTTGATGACTTTGTTCATACTAGGAGAAAAATTGAGCATAGCTGATGTAAACTTGCAAAATCATGAATTCATATACCACAAACCTTCATTTAGGAGAGTTTGGAGTTGATTGAACTAGTGTAGGGGAACATTGAGATGAATGGAATTATTACGTGGATTATCTAGAGCCAATAATATGAAATAAGGTGCGAATCTTAAGTTAGAGGTTGAGTGTCGAAAACGTGTGTTTAATAAAGGGCATTCAATACTATTGGCAATTAAAAAGAAGTGAAAATACTTAATTGTGGAACTTCTCTTCGGAGATTTTTTTTTACTCAAGCAATTAAGCTTGTAATGGTTTTTAAAACTTGGTGCTCTATGACCATCTGACTTCGGAGCCTTGGCTAAAAGCTTACTACATTGGTCACTTAATCACTTAATGGAGAGAAGTAAAAAAAGTGAATGGTGAAAAAAGCAAAATAAGCATGTGTATGAAACGGAAGACGTACCAAATGTCAAGATCAAACCCCAAACACTCGTTTTAGAGAATTAGACTTTTGACGAAAGGTTATTAGCTTAATTGATTCTTGGAGGTCAAAGTGATCAGAAATATAGGAAAATCCTTATTCGTTGAAATGTTAACTTGTACTAGCAAATATTTATCCGAACTAGAGAAGGTGAGGATTAGAATCAGCTAAAAGTCAACTTAAATGCACACCTCGGAAAAGTGAGTGAAACGCATAAGTTTGGGGTTGTGTATCAAAAGTAAAGAAATGAAATATTTGATTACTGCAGGTCTGGAATCAAACCAGTCATGAAATTGTGGTGTTTACATGAATATTCGCAAACACACTTTAAGTTTCGCATTGAACTTTAATTCCAATCGTGTAATTTGGACATTGTTCGCAATATTGATACAAATACCCAATCCTGGGACTAACGGCATACCATCTAACCAAGGTTAAATTTGGTTAGGCTATAGTTTGTTTGAGGGCAAACAAATGTTCACGTTTGGGGGTGTTTGATGAGTATATTTTTTACACTTATTTAAGTTGTTAAATTTTATTATTTTTTGATTAATTGTATTAAACATGGCTTAATTCTATGTATATATTGTTTGTAGTTAACAATCGATGAAAGAGGTCGAGTAAGGAAAATAAGCAGGAAAAGGGGCTCAATTACATCAAATACAAAGTTTGGGGGCTAAAATATAATAATTCAAACATTGGGTCAAATTGAAAATTGATGATTTAAGAATACCAAGAGTCAATTGGAATTGAAGAGAAGTCAATCGGATGAGAAATTGTGGAAAAGAATCAAAATACACACATGAGAAAGTTTAGGGACCAATTTGCACAATTGACCCCAAAAAGTTGTACCATGTGTACGCAAGGTCGCAAAAAGCCCTGCCTGAGGCCAAACTACATGTATTGTGTGTACACTTACCTTGTACCATGTGTATTCATTGTTCAATTCAGGGAGAAAACATTTGTTTTCTTATTTTATTTTGAAAACTTTTGGTATGCAATCTTTTAGCACCTTATACATATCATAAGCCATCCAAAACCGAGGGAAGGGCGGATTGATCTATCATTATTTTGAGAGCGCAAGAGGCGATTTACATTGGAGAATCAAGAGATACATCGTTTAGGTTGAAGATTAGAGTGAAGAATTGGAGCTCTCAAGTTTTTCACCATATTCCTTGTCTCGGATGATACTTTTCTTATTCTTTTATGTAATTTTCATATGGGTATGCTAGGCTAAACAACTTTGTGTATTGGATGGATGACAAAACCTTTTGATTTATTGTTTTAATTCAAAACTTGTTGATTTTCCAATTATTTTCGTGTTTGTGATTTCATATGCATAAATTGTGATTGTTTTAATGCCAACGCATCATTAGAACATCTTTGTTACTTATTCATAGTGTTGAAAAACTCACAATAGGTAGAACGTTGTATATGGAACACACGAGCAATAAATATTAGGTATAATATTTATGGCGTGTGGGATCGCGTGTGACAATTCTATAATTAAATGCATGTTTTTCATATGAATTCAAACTAGGAATAAAATCGAATTGTGTTAAACATATGTTTGATATATCTTGAAAAAAAATATTGAATAAAATTGGATTATCAATCGTTGCAAATATGTTAATCACATTAATCAACACGAATCGGGAATTGAAACTAGAAATCAATAGGTGGAGTCGGAAATCCAATACATTCATCGTGTATTTGATAACAATCATAGTTTATTACTTTCATAGTATAATCTAGCGTAATAATTAAAAAAAAAAAACCTCAACCAACAATTCTATTTGTTACAATAGATTGAATTTGGTAAACACTAATCTATTAAGATTGAACGTCATTCCTCGTGAGACGATATTCGTAACTCACTACGTATTACTTATCAACAATCATGTACGTTTACGAGATTTTACCGTGCAGCATTCACCGCGAGTGTTCATGACTTATAATTTTCTTTCTCGTAGACAAAACGGATTCTAATAAATTGGTGTATATAATAAATATTATGATTAATTAATAAAAATAATTAAAGTCTTATTTTTTGTGAATGTTGGAATTGCTAGTGATATGTGCGAGACACGTCTTAAAGATACTATGATAGGAATATAGAACATAATTAATATGAATATATTTATATTTGTATTGTTTAGAATATAATACAATATTTTCTAGTATTTTGGTGAATAAGTATACGACTGTTGAGGATTTGAAGAAAGCTTATGAAGGGTGTATTATTGTTTTTATATTTTATCAAAATAAAATCTTATTTCATGTAATCATTTTGCATTTTGTTAATATTTTTGTTTTCATTTTTTAAAGGTGGCTAATAAGATTTTCTAATTGAAATGAAGTCTCGACTCTTGATGGCCAGACCCCTTAAAGTTGCTAATCATCACAAAGTCAAACTTTTGATGGTGTTAAGTAGAATTCTCCTTATTAGATTCGATTTTACCCTTTGAATGATGTGAAAAAAGTTAAATTGGATCTAAACTTGTAAGGAAATGTTGGGTGTACAACAACTCACATGTCGGACCCACCTCAATAAAAAAATAAAAAAAATTACCCCACCCCAGTCGGTGGGGATTCTGTGAACCCCCACATTCACACACAGCATTTCCCTAGCTTGTATCATATCTATTTTTTTTTTTTGTTTTTTCGAATGACCAATCTTCCTTTTTACCTTATTGTCAAATTTGGAAGATTGCTTGATTATTTCAAATTCTATTGAAATTTTATCTTTGACAAGTCATATTTAGACATACAAAATCTCATACCACAAACATGTTATCTTCAATAAGCCATATATGTCCCTTCATGCTTGGTATGTATATTGTTTTAGTCAAGCCTCGGCTCGTAGCTTAGATTTAGGTCAGTTTTAAAAAATCATTAATCCATATTTGATTCAATTAAAAATTGTAAGGGACCGTTTGATTGCAAGAATAAAATTTTGGTGGAAAGAAAATGATTCTAGGGAATTGAATTGCCTAGAACTTATTTTATTGAGAATTGTTAATTAATTGTGTTTGATTAGTATAATTTACACCTGAAAAATATTGAAATCTTGAATCTTTTGATGTTCGTTTGGCTTTATTTTTCATAAAAATTGTCCATTAAAGGTATAGATTTGTTACAATTTGGGATAAAATTTGTTTCCATTGCCAAAAAAAATTATTTTTTAAAAAGGAAAAAGTTGCCTAGACCAAAAAGGGGGTTGAGTGGAAAACCATTTGCCAATAAAATTTTGCCTATCAAACAAGTAAAAAGGTGGAAAATGGAGAACAAATTCCTAGTTACATGAAAAAAAAATATTATCAAACATGGCCTAAGTTAAATTCAATAATTGTTCTTAACTATACATTTTATGATAC
The DNA here is from genome assembly GCA_903798385.1 of Fraxinus cuspidata. Classification (NCBI taxonomy): domain Eukaryota; kingdom Viridiplantae; phylum Streptophyta; class Magnoliopsida; order Lamiales; family Oleaceae; genus Fraxinus; species Fraxinus cuspidata. Next base: position 36,956 of record CAIGRP010008985.1, on the reverse strand, counting down.
CAACAACTTTTCAATTACACACTTCATCAATTTTTCTGAAAATCTACAAAAAAAACCTGATTTTTCAAAATTAACATACAGGTAGGTCAGACACTTAAAGAAATGATATATATAGCTCGAACAATGGCCACTGTAACTGGGAGAAACATCATGATTCTTTATCATTACCACATTGCCCTCACCTTATCACCAACTACTCCCTATACAACACATGGAAAGTCAACAAATTACAAGCTAGTATTGATTACCCAGCTACAAATCATCATTACCAGATGTCATAGCTGTAACGTAAACGTCATGATGACCAGCTTGATCGACCTCAACAATCAATCAAGAAACTGGGATCCTGGAAGGTGGCATGTATTTTTAGGTAAGTATTGTAGCTAAAATGAAACTGGACATGCAAGTCGTTTGGTCTTTCAACCTATAAATAGGAACAAATGGTCACATTCTAAGGCAGAGCTAGGTAGCTGGGCAATAAACACTCTTCGATAGTTTTTCTTCAATGCAATTACTTGTATTTTTTATTCAATTTCAGCAAAATTATGAGGGTGTTTGGTGGGGATTAAAATTAGATTTTTAATAGATTTTAATATAAGTTTTTGAGATGTGTGAATGAAAAGTTGTGGGACTCATGAAAGATGTCGTTGATATTGATTGTCTGACTTTGACTTGAATTAAAATTGAATTTTAATCCGGACCAAACATGGGCATTTTGCCACGTCATTTTTAATCATCAATATCATCTAAACTAAAGAGGTGTTTAATATGTCATAGCCATTGCGAGACCGACTCTGAAGCAACCTACCTCTTAACTAGCCATCTAAAATAGGTTGTTCGACATGCACAGATTAATTTAGTCTCTTCTAATCTATGAATTGCTAAAGAGTAAATTTCACGTTGAATAAATATAGAAATATTCATTAATATAAATGGAATTTGACTATTCTTTTTAAAAATGTTAAATCTAGAATAATAACATGACCTTCATATGAGTCCACTATACATATTGATATACCTATAAATCCACTGATTTTACATTTTAGCCATCATGATCTAGCGATCCTAATCTATTTGAAACTAGCTAGAATTCATTTACCCATAGATTCTTTTCTGCATGCATAAGAGCTTTTTCCTCCATGTTCGGCATAAATACCGATATTTAGATTGAACAACATTAAAAGTCTAGTAATTCAAATCATATTGAAACTAATAAAGTGAGAGTTGAGACGATTGTTTCAAATTGATCGAAAAAAGTAGATGTAGCTAATAAATAGAATTGGAAGCTATGTCAATCTCATATTAATAAATAATTATAATAGAGAAAGTAGCACAAGTGTCGAGTAAGTGCATGTTTGTGTACGTTTGCGTCAAACGTGATCTATGCTATACTGATATGTTACTTTCGTTAGGGAAAAGTTTATATTTCATTTCTAACTTTTCCAAAAAGAATATGCTCTCTATCAATTTATTGACACCATTCAATTCCAACATTTAATTAGTAGAATTCGTCCTTCCGTTCATTTTAGTCGTTAAAATTGTCTAAAATGACAAATTTTCATCCTCTTTAATTAAAGAGAAAAAGTAGCAACAAAAAAAAAAAAAATCAAGGAAAAATTGTTGTGAAAATTTCAAATCTTTTCAAAAAGTGAAGATTAAATATTGTTTTGCCCTATATATTTTCTTTTATTCCTTTTTTCCAATTTCTTTTTATGAGGTCATTTATAATTCTTGAAAAGCTTTTGGACTATAACTGCATTTTTTTCCTTTTAATTTTGTTGCCTTTTTTCTTTTTTCTTTTTTTCTCCTCCGTTTGAAGAGGAGTCAAATTTGTAATTTTACATAATTTTATCAATCAGACAAGAGGACAAATTCTACTAATTAATTGAAGGATTGAGAATCAACGATGCCAATAAAATTAGTTTTGGGACATGGGGCATGCCTCAACCTTTTCTCGAAAAATGCAACTTTCCCCTCTTTGGAGTTTGAATCATGGAAAATCCTTTACAAAATAGATCAATTCCATCGTCACTCGTGACTCTTTGAGATGAATTAAAAGAACATTTTTTAGGGAGAAAAAAAAAAGGAAATTTCTTAATTTACAAGTAGTCAATCATTAGCTCGTCACATTTACATCCCCTAACATCATTCTTCTAAGCCTCGTAATTTGATGTAGATAATGTCAACTTGTAAGAAATTATTAGATAACTGTATATAATGTATGGAACATATTTCAATCCATAGAAGAAAATTGAGTTGGTACTTAAAATGGACAGCTATGGCGTTTACTACGATAATACCATGAGCAATCACAGTCAAATAGTCAATCATGGCACACAAGGTTAACCTCAATTTGAGATCTGCATGCTCGTATAGTACAATAGGTTAGCGTGCAAAAGTGAAAATTCTCTAATCTAAAATACTACAGTCACTTGTTTTCTTTGAAGGATGGTGTTAATTATCTAAATCTGGAATTAAGATCAGTAAAGAATTGAACAAGATGATATAATTTAGCTAGTTTTCAGAAGTTAAATGAACATTTTGATATTATTATTTAATTTGAGAACGACCAAGTTAAAGTCGTATTTTATTTGATTAATTTTATAATACGTTATTAAAATTTTAATGATATTAAACGAAGCGTCAGAGCAACAGAAGGGAAATTAATAAACTTTAAATGGAAAATTTATAGCGTTGTTCTTAACTTTGACAAATTAGGCATTTAGGTCCTCAACTAAAACATGGTACAACAAATAAAACTATAGTTGAATATAACTATTCTTTTGAATTTTAAGTATATTTAGAGTTACCTGAAGGAATGGAGTTTCATTCCCGGGACAACCTCGTCTATGCATTCGTCTCCTCCCTCGATTGCTTGAAGATATGTTTATTTATTGTTTTATTTGATCAATTATTTTTATTGAATAAATGAATAAATCGTGAGAAACTTTAAACCGCTTATATGTGCTCGATCATGAATATCGACGATATTGAAATGAAAAAAATGAGAAGAAAAATAGGGGAAGAGTTGTAGCACACGCAAACAAAATCCCTCCTTTGGTTATTGACTTGTGTAATTTATTCAAAAACTTTCAAGAGCTTTTTCTTTGGGCGGTGGAGCTAGATAGAGAAATATAGAGAGAGAAACCTTCTCGATGAGATCGGTTTGTACTAAATTAGTCAAATAATGTCCGTACTCTTTGATCTTTATACACATCATGAATCTACCCTCTTAATTGATTGGATATCAAGAGTTGACCATAATGTATACACGTTTATACATAAATTTAGGCCACATAAAAATTTTAATATTTTATGATATAATTATTTGTTAGAATTCGCCCCTATTTAATTTAGAGAAATTAAGAGTTTGTTTGACTATTAATATTATAGAAAAAAAGAGTTTTAAATAGTGATTTTTAAGAGAATATATGATTAAAAAGTATAAAATTGTTTTTGATATACGTGTAAAATATTGTATTGTTTGAATATGTGATTGAAAATGATCATATATCAAATCATAAAATAAATTAATGGTTGTCAAACATGCACTAATTTTTTGTTAGATTTTATGTTATGGTTATTTGTTATAATTCGCTCCCACTTGATTTATATAAAAATTATATTTTTATTACTATTTATAAAAATTAATAGAATGTGTGATTGAAAAGTTATGAATCCATGAAATGTTGATTTATTTAAATTTATATTTATATTTTAAGTTGAACTAAACAAGGATTTCATATAATTTTAACATTTTATAATATATACAATATCACGAATGATATATTTGTATTTGGTGCAGTCATTTGATTTGGTAATCATCTACTAAGCATCGATTCTCATTTTATGTTGAATACCAGTGACGTGTCATATAAATTCATTAATTGATAAATTTATGATAGGCCTCAACATTTAAATTAACTTTAAACTTTACTAATAAATTTATAGAAACACCAGTGTTTAACATAAGACGAGCAATGTTGCTCTTTAGATCATTCATGTATACGATATACTCTACTTATTAGCAATTAAAATTTATTATGCCTATGTAAACCAAATCTATTTTTAATAAATATTGTTAAATTTTGATAAAAATTAATAGATTGTATGATTGAAGGTTATGAAACTTAAGAACTGTACGATTAAGACCATGTTTGATACTCATTCTTTTAAAATACGATTTTCTCTATCTTATTTTAAACCACGGATTTTCAATAAATTAGCATTACACCCAAGTCCAAAAGAATTTCTTATTTTTTAACCACATATTTTTCATCAAAACACTATTTAAAATGCATTATTAGGAGAATAATGTGGCCCCAAATAAGGTGTAAAATCAATTGTAACATTGACTTTGTTAGTACTTGTGTTGTATTGTACATTCTTTAGATAAAATGATTATTATAAAAGTGTTATAAAAGTCAATAAGTCTTTTGGGAGTTGTATAGATGAATTTGGAGTCTTTGTATTCGAATATGGAATAAAGAGAAATAGTCGTCAAATTTAAGCTAGTATGTCGTCTAGCTGATATGAAGAAAAAAAAAGAATCATTGTCGTCGTAGGTTGCTCGACTCTCGCTCAAGCGACCGCTTCTCGGTCGTCGACGCTCAAGCGAAAATGTTATACATGAAACCCTAGTTTGCGATTTTTAAGAGTTTTATCCATCATATACCACCCAAATACCTCATATTATAAATACTCAATTCCAATTACGTTTTTGTGTGTGTTTGGTCATTATATTTCATTTTTATAATATCATTCCAAGATTCAAAATCACATCTAAATATTGAGATTAAACATTTAATTCTTGAAATTCTTGAAATCAATCAATCACAAGTTGGGAAAAATATCGAATTCAAATAATCCAAAACACTAACTTCATATATATAATCAGGAAGACACTTTATCAATAACTTTCAGAGATTGCTAAAATTTGAGAGAGGCTAGACTAGAACAACAGAAAAAGTACAAGAATAAGATGTTCTTGGTAATCTACAAGAGATTGACAGATTTAAATCTTAATTAATTGTTATAGTGAAATCAATCATGGTATATCTTCCAAATTTTAGATCATTTAAAAGAAAAATTATATAGAGTAATGATATTAATAGTGATGACTATCGATAATCGTCTTACGTGACATTTATGCGACGATGTTTTATTTGATGCATATCAAATAATAAGCTATCATATATGATAACTATTGATAATCTTCATTATGAATAGCATTAATTCAATATATAACCTTGAATTACATTTATTATGAACAAAAAAGTTATCTAAATCAAATTTTATAAATTTCCTCTCACTTAATCCGCGACTATACGTATACATGACATCACCCTTTTCTACACATGACTCCGTTTAGTTACCGGTTGAATCCGTAGATAGTGGGACCCACTCCACGTATCTCACTGGTGACGTAATCCATTGTTTGGACACACGTCCTCGTTTATTTCAATCAAGGACAAAAAAAGAGAAAAACTTGCACAAGAGCCACGCCGTGATTTTCAATAAAGCTATTTAGACCTTTTATAAGTGGTCCCCACTACTTTTTTCTACCTTTACTTCTTTGAAACGTGCCTCCCATAGTCAAAAGTCAAACCCCCAACTTAGCCATGCAAATATGTTATAATATACTTTATACATACATGATTTGAGAGTTATATCATACAGGTGGCGGGACAGGTGTCTCCTTGGAAAACCCCAGCCTCCGATTCCGGCGGTGCAGTTGCCGGAATTTGACTGGTGGGATCTACGAAACCTATTATCTTTCCTTTTCGAACAGTTAAAATATAAAAAAGAGTTTCTTTATAATTCTGTATATAAAAATTATGCTTGAATTACACCTAATATATATAAAATATGTGAATGTAGAAAGTCATCGAAATTTGCCATGCAAATATTTTTAAACTTTTTTTGACAGGACTCTATACATAATTTGCCTTAATATATATTATCTGTGTGTATGTATACTTGTAAAGTCTTTGCTATGATTTTCCTGTCTATCCACGCACACAATTTATATAATTCTTTTGTTATTTTAGTATATCTATTCGTACAATTATTTTCTGGTCAGTGATGAATAATTAATTTCTCCGATTTGAACACGTACTGTGTATTTCTATATATGCACTAGGCGTCAATTAATTTTAATATATGAATATAGTAAGATACGCGACAAGCAAGATAAGAAACAATTTATATTGATTTTAAGCTAATAATGGAAATTTCACAAGAAGCATGCACAACCATTTAAAGAACGATGTTTCCTTGTCGGAAAAATAACAAAAAATTGCGTCAAAGAAATTAATTTTACAGGAAATAAAGTCCAAGCCAAGCACAGAGAATTTGAAAAACGTTTAATTAAGATAAATTCATTCTTAATGAAGTTACATAAATTCATTTGCATCCAAGATATCTTGAATATCGAAATTTAACATGTTGCTGCAGTAGCTCTCTCTCTCATCTTCATGACTTGTAATGCTGCTGTTAATATAAGTTGAGTTTGAGTGCAATGGTGTTGGACTTGATGAAGGCGTTGATATATTGGACAAGACGGACTGGAAGCCGAAATTATTGCTGCTATTAGATTGAAATGTTGAAGTATGATCATCAGACGGAGGAGGATCTATGATGGATTGATTGGACGGCCCGTAGTAGCCGTAATTTGTGACTGCAGGTACATAATCTTCTGCCCAAATAGATGGCATTAATCCACTGCTTTGCCATTCATTCAGTGGGCAATTCTGTGAGAAACTTTCACCGTTTGATTGCATCATAAGTTGAGTTTGATCATCTTGAACTGGGGTTTGTAGTATTTGGCAAGGTTGGACTAATGGGGGCATTTGGTTTTGAACTTGGGCATCGGAAATCTGATTTTCTTGAACATTATTTTGTAGAAGAAAATCTTGGTTTTGGGATGACAAGACAGAAGTAGCTAACCTTAGCAAATCAGGGTTTATTATATTCTGCATCCCTAATAATCTTGAAAAATTAAAATGGGACGAATTGTATAGGGATGAGTTTAGAACAGTGGATAAATCAAGAAGATCGAGGCGAGGATTGTGAGTCACTGGATCAATTCCCATTCGAAGAAGCCTTTTTCTAATGTGGGTGTTCCAGTAATTCTTGATTTCATTATCAGTTCTTCCCGGAAGACGAGCCGCTATTGCAGACCACCTATACATGGTCAAGAAAAAATGATTTAAAAACCCATGTTGCCTTTTCAATTTCCGTGTAACTTGAAAGTTAGACAAAACTTTAAACTTACTTGTTCCCCAACATACTATGCAGTTGAATTATTGTCTCTTCTTCTTCGAATGAAAATCTTCCTCTTTTGATATCAGGCCTTAGATAGTTAGTCCAACGTAGGCGGCAACTCTTTCCACACCTCTGAAGTCCTGCATAAACAAAATTCAACAAAAACTGCTGAAATTCTCGACGATGCAAAACTCTAAGTGAATATTTGGTAGGTCAAAATGCAAAAAATTCAAAAGAAAAGTAAATATACCAGCATTCTTTGGAAGGGTTCGCCAATTTCCATAGCCATGTTTCTGTATATAATCAATGAGTTTTTGATCTTCTTCAGGGGTCCAAGGGCCCTTCTTGAGTCCATTTTTGTCACAACATGGTGCTCTTCCCATGGCGTGTTAGCTTCTGTTTGAAGGGTTAGGATAATTTATTAATATTTCTGATCGAATTGGCAGAGAAAAATAGAGAGCGTGATTGAGAATTTGCAAGTCCGAATTTGGAGTACTTGGTTTAGGTGTATTTATAGAGGGGATTGGGCTATTAGAGAACAAATACAAGTCAAAATAATTCGGTGCCGTCCCTGTTAATCACTGAGGCGACGTGTCCCAATTCTTAACAGATGAATGAAAACATAACGGAAGTACATGTTTGACAAAGTTTATAATTGTTCATAAGTTGATTAAATTTATTTTTATTTGTATATTATGTAAAATCAATAATTTTTATCTACTTTTATTTACTTGTTATCTATACTTCATGGCATTCACAATTTTTTTTTTTTTTATATCCAGATATCCCACCTTCGACAACTAAATTCTGGGGTCTACGTCTCGATCCCTCAAGACGCAGACCATGTAAACCACGAGATGTGCCCTAAACTGGCCAGGGTCCAGGGCCCCCACACTGATCCGCCAAAGTGCCGAGCGAGTAAACACTTGTTGCACCTTACCTTCTAGGATAAATCTTGAATTCCAAGAAAGAGTCTGCCTTCCAAAAACCCCACAAATCGAACTCGCGACCTCTGAACTGTCATCAACTAAGAGCCCCGTCAAACATACTAAAAGCTTCGTCTCTTAGTCGATGATTGGTTTAACTAAAAAGTAGATAAAATTTAATTCAACGTCAACAATTAATTTGTCGTATATTTCATTGGACCGAAAACTAATTTTATAAATTTTTCAAATACATATTTTATTAAATTTTGTCAAAATTTCCTAAAATATGATTTTTAATCCAACCAAACGCAGCTTAATCTCTCCATCTTCACTCAAAAGACATTCATCTATATATCATTTTCGCGCGAGACGTATATCATTTCTTTCTGGATTCATAATAGCTGTCACCAACAACATAAGTCCACGTACCCACTTTAAGTTACCCTATCCTAGACCTGTGTTACGGGCATATCACGGCTTCTTATCGTCTTGCATGGCTTCAAAATCAACCCGGCCGGCTTTTTAAGCCATGTATCGTGTCATATTGAAAAGACTATTCAGTCCCTCATCTTCGAGTGCCATTATACAATGTATTGTTACTCTCAACTAGACATTGACATGTGCGTTGTACAAGTTTTGTATATGTTATGTTTTTATTAGTGTATAGATTATATATATTTAAAAAAAAGTAGTTTAAGATTTATTGAATTATTCAAGAGTTTTGTGAGCATATTACTGTTTCGCTAGTGCTCCATCTAACAAGGTGATTATTTCAAAAACTGATATTACTGTACAGAAAAACTCACAAAAATTAAATTGAAAACATTATGTACATGTAGATGATAATAGAAACGTTTGACATACATAAAGATTGCAGGTTTATAGGAATAAGAAATATTTGATTAAATCTATTGTAAATGCCAAACAATATTGAAATAAAAGAAAAACAACAATCTCAATAAAATTCAATTCCCCAACGTAAGTACATGAAAAAATGAATAAATAAGTACTAAATATGAAAAATTATACACTTAAATATTAGAAAATTAAGCTAAAGAAGAACACACAATATGGAATGAGTCAAAATGATTTATGAGAAATAAACTTTAGCGCATTAGGAAAAATAATTAACACACCTGTTAGCATTCTCCATCACATTTTGTGCCTCTGGCAGTTTAGTTTTGCCACGATAGCCAACTCTGTATGCATCTTATTTGCATCTTATCAAATGAATTTTCAATTCATATAAGTTGACCAGATTAGAAACTATACACACTATTCAAATAAAAAGGAAAACCTTAGAAGACAGTACATTTTTAGCAAATAAGTCGAATATTTCAGACTATGTTACTTTTTTGGTATTTACAAAATCAGCATTCTTGTGTTTAAGGATTAATTCAGCACATTAAGCAGCAGTTTTAGCCTATAACTGAAAACCACAACTTTTCTAGAATGAGAAGGCCCATGTGATTTTAATAAAAAGTTGTTAACAACTTCTTTTGCTAAGCTTAAAAAACTTAGCTATAAGTAAATTATTAACTTTTTGAACGAAATACTAGAAAAATAGCATATCTATACTTATTTAGCTCAAAAAAATTTTTTAATCTTAGCTAAACATGCTTTTCATATAGCAATGAAATTATTAGAGACTCAACATGGTTATCATGTGAATAAATCCTCTAAGATTTCAAGCGAGACATTCCACCCATAATACAAAGAGTGAATCAAACACAAAAAATATAAACATTAAAGAAGTGAATTACATGTGTTGCAAGAAATAGAAAAAGTTTTACAAACTCTAATAATCTTAATTATATATATGCTCATAAGGTTATTCCAAATGTGGACATTTGACATGTGAGCACGAAGGACAATTGATTTCATATGTTACCTTTCTATTTGTAAATATACCGTGTGAATCTCTTTAGATATGTTATTTAGTATGAATCAAATGAGTGTAATAGATATTTCTAGGAATTTTTTGCACAAATATGATTATCCATTAATAATAGGATCAACGAGGATGTAGAAAGTATTTATTATAGCAAATGTCTACCGCAATGTTCGTCTGTATATAGTCATCATGTCTGGAGAAAATGATTCTATTGGATATCCAAAAACGAAGCATTCATATATTTGAGCAAAAAAATTTCACAATTTGGCCCGAAGAAAAAGTTTTACGTTTGATTAAATTAGTATCATAAATATAAAATTGAAGTAAGCAGAAAATGAAATATTATAGTAAACAGTAAATAGTTTAAATACTCACTCATGCACAAGTGAATGTGTACTTGTACTTCCTTCTTTTATGCTTATTTGCAATATCATCCAGCGAGTACACTCGTTTTCAAAGTCGAAATCTAGAATTGCATATTCCTTTGAAACGAGGGTGCAGCCTTCTTGATAAGCCGTCTCAACAGTTTTAACTCTAAGTCAAGATTCTAATAGAATAAATAAATGTAAATTAAATATATTAAGTATGTAAAGAAATTTATTACGATGAATAAACTTTACTAACCGCAGTATTCATATCTTGATGGGATTTTGTATTACAAAATGTTAATGACATAGTGTCAGGAAGATCATTGACAAAGTGTAATATTAAGGAATAGAAGAGTAAGTTATGTTAGAGTTTTTTAAATCAATGACAACACAAATAACATATTTTTTCATTGTTAAATATACATATCTGAAAAATGAATCCATGGAATACAAATCTTAGAATCGGACCTCAGTATTCCAATGGTTATGCACAATATGTTGACACAACCTTAAACCTAAAAAAAATGGAGAAGAAAATAATTCAAGTGTCTGCATAATCACTAACTCCTAAAGTTTTACCGGGGCTATCGGAATACCACATTGTTAAGAAAACTTCAAATTTAGCAAAAAATCATTAGTTTGGAGATAATATATTTTTTCATAATTTATTTATTTGTTTATTGTTGTTAATGCAAATGGTTTGTCGCTTCAAAACGGGGATCGACCTAACAGGGTCGAAGGGGCAGCGGGGGCCGGTGTCAACGCTCCCAATGGGGATCGACCTCCCCGGTCAGGTCGCGAGGGTCGTGGGGGAAATGTCTCTCGTGGGGGCTTGAGGGCAACACCCCCGAAATGAATTATGATTTTCATGTATGTGTGAAGAGATATAATTAATTTATAAGCAAATTTAACCTATTTTAACATGGAAAAAGAAGTGTCAATTTTTTATTTTTTTTTAAAAAGAAAGACTTGTATCCAAAAACATCGAGAGTAAAAAAAAAAAAATTTGTCTGCGCATCGTGGATAATTTTTTATTTAAAAAAAAAATTATAAGAGTGCTAACAATTTCAATTCATCACGTTAGCTTTTGCCTCCTTTTGAATTAAATAATAGTTGGAAATGTTGTCATATTCGATAATCTCCGATCTCACCTGTGAATAGTCATTTTCTTTTGGTTATATTGTAGTGATTCTACATATATGAGCGAGAATAAATAATAATGTAGGAATAAATATTAACTATTCGAAGTCCGACATTGTTTTTATAGCAGATTGGGGAAAAAATGATGTGATATAAAACGGAGGACTAGATGTGTGAAAACTGGAGAAATGAACAGCATCTCATTGGATGCAATAGTAACCCAAAACTGCCATTTTTAGTATAGTAGGATTGGATATGGGCAGCCTGGGATTTGAAAACTTTTTCTTTCGTTGCTGTGATTTGATACACGCGATGATGTGGTCCTGTTTCGGTATGGTTGGAAAATTTTGGATATTTGATGTTGAATAATAAATGCTTTTATAGACTTTAAGTAAGCATTAAATTCATGGAGAGAATAATAGAGCTTGTTGCTTGCCAAAATATGGGAGCATTTATTACGAAAAAATGTTAATATATAATAATCAACTATTTTTCCAAAATTTCATCTCGTTTTATAGACCTTCACCAAACAATCACAAGTTATTTACTTGTTAAACGTTGAATAACAAAATTTACTTTTCAAGAAGTAACTTTTAAACACGATCAAATAAGAAAGCCGGGACATTTTCATGAAAATGAAAACACGATAACACAAATTAGCTCGAATCTTAGTCGATTAAATTCTATTTCAAGCCTTTTTAGTTCGATAGCATCAATTATACCTAGCAGAGTAGCAGACCTTATGCGTGGCTTCAAGTTCAAGCAATACCTTAACTCCCATTAATTTATTTGTCAAGCCTATGCTATGTCATAAATCCATAATTTATTAATATTTTCATTCAAGGCTATACCATAATTTTTCCCACTTTTATCTGTTTTATGAGGAAACTGGCTAGCAGTATATATAGAAATTGAGGGGGTAATTATTTCTTCTTCTCTTCTTTATCAACTTCCATTTTTGTGGGTGTGATTCAGCATTAATATGGTCAACTTTGCCTAGAAGATCGTATTATATATAAGGATGACAAAATGGCACTCAATTCTTATGTTCTCATTTTATTTATTTTTTTAAATTCAAATGAAAATATTGAGTAAATACATAAGTAAATGAAGAAACGGGATGAGAAATGAAGATATTTCAATCCTGCTCCTGCACCACCTCATCTTTCGGAAATCAAATTGTTGGTAGAGAGGGACATTAGAAGTTTTTCTCCGGAAAAATTGTCTTCTCTTTGATGAAGGTCTATAAAATCGTCTAATATGATAAAACAATGATGAATTTGCAATTCATGCTATATGTTACAACCAATCAAATTGCTAACCAAATACTTTCATCATAAATGTTGGATATTAAATATTTGTTGATGAGTATAAGATTGCATCATAAAAGTTTAATTTATCTAAAGCGGAAACTTAAGAAGATGATTTTAAGGTCTAGTAAATTTTATTTGCACGTCTCCGACAATTTCCTCAACGAAGTACCACATTATCATCATCTCAATAGTCTTCCCTCTCAAGAGGGTTTCTTCCGCCACAAAACTTCCCACCATTGTGTTTAATTGTGTCCACACTGTCATTTTAATCTTCTACGTTTGAAAAATGAAAATTCTCCTTATGTCTACATGTACAAATTTGGGACATGGTCGAAATACCACCTAAGATGGAACTCCAAATCCAAACAACCAAAATATTTTTTGTTAAAGCATTTTTTGTTATTATTATTATTATTATTTTATTTTTCATAAATACTATAAATTATTATCTCCTTGAATTACTCAAGTATTTAGCGGGATCAAAATAGAAACTAATCAGAATAAAAGGAAATAGATTATGGTCCACTTATCAACACATTAACCCCAAATTAAACTTTGGCGACATTGACAACGTTATTATATAATTAGGACACGCGTTAGCATATAACATATCATGAACTCCAATATCACGTGTAAAAGTGTCTCATTAATCTCGTCCACCTGTACCTCACATACATTAAATATTTAATTTTGGTCAAATATTATTATATTCGTTAGAAAGATATGATCTCGTGTTCTTTCTGGTTACCTGGCAACTTTTCGATATTAACTATCCTTAAATAAAAGATTAAGATTAAGATTAATTACGACGTGCGTGCGTAATCTTAGGCTAATGTCCCCATGCTTGTTGTCAAGAAGGCAACAGTATAATTCAATTATTAACGAAATCAAGCTTAATCAGCAGATAGCAGATTATTTTAGGTTTTTACACTTAATTTATATAATCTTATACTCTAATAAGCAATTACTTGTCGAAAATCTAAAGTTCGCTTGAAAATAAATACCAGATTAAGTTGCTTACGCTCCAAAGTTGACTAACAGACGTATAATTTTTTAGGTGGATTATGTGTTAGTTTTTGCTGTGAGCCGTTGGTTTACTCCAACAAACATTGAATATCAATGGGTTTTAGTTGAATAACTAATTATTTTATCTATTATTTTTACTAATTATTAGATTATGAGCTGTTTTTAGATAACGAGATCCAAAGAATGTGTGGATAGTATGCCATGTTGCTATTCTAAGGCATTCCATGCATATTGTTTAAGATTTTGTTTACGTACGCACATTATAATAAATAAACCGAAGGATATACACATACGTATGTAAATTTGTTTGCCATTCCATGCAATATATTCGAATGAATTTTTTAATTTAGTATAGTTAAAGGAACACCCGGCAATTCGAGATGTTTCCAGTGTTAGGTTTTTTGACAAAATTTTATGTGATTTAGAAGTTTGTTGCATGAAGGAAATTTGTTTAATCTTAGTTTAGAAATACGATTTGATTAAGAATCAAATTTTATAGCGTTTTGGGAATTTGATTAAATTAAGGACTTGGAGGTGAAGTAAAATACCTTGCGACAAAAAAAAAAGGGGTTTCAGTAAGCTCAGGGCGACGCCCCCTTCTTGGGCATCACACCCAACGCTACAGCGTCGGGTACAGCACCGAGGCGTCCAGTAGCTTTTTTCACGATTTTCTCGTTTTATTCGGATTATGAGATTTTTTTATCATCTTGGATTTCATAACTTCGAGATTTGAATTCTAAAAATACTCCACAAGGAATAGACACTTCACAAGGGTGAAAATGTAAGACTCAAGAGAGATTATAACAATAAGATCATTGTTGTATACATTAGAAACAAGATAGAATTGTTTAGATTAGATTGAGATGATCAAAATCTTGTAAGACAATTATTTATTTTATTGGTATAATAAATTCTCGTCTTTTACAATTTTCTTAATTGTTGTGTGATCCATTAAATTTCATATTGTTCATATTTTTTTGTATTTAATTATTTGGCTGGTTTCTCAACAAGTGATATCAAAACGTTTTTCATATCGGATTGGTTCATAGAGGGTGTTTGATATGGATTAAAATTGGATTTTTAGTGAATTGTGATAGAAGTTTTTGAAATATGTGGTTGAAAAGATGTGAGACCCATTAAAGATGTAGTTAATATTGATTGTTTGACTTTGACTTAGATTAAAATCAGATTTTAATATGGCCCAAACATGGCCATAATAAGTTGTATCAGAGCCAAGGGTTTTTTGATAGTTTGTTGGGAGGTCCAAATTAATTATTAAAGCGATATTGGAACAATGTTGAATGTTCATGGATGACAACTTTGAAATTCGATATTCTGCTTTTGGATCGCAACAGTAGATTTTCATTGTGACAAATCAAGATGCGGTCAGTTCTTGCTCAATTGGATCTTGATGATACTTTGTTGGGGATTGATAGGATGCCTGCAACAATGACTACGGAGGAGAAATAACGAAATAATCGGAAAGTCCTATCTCAGATACATCTTCATCTTTTTAATGAAATGCTTCAGAATGTGGTAAAGGAGAAAAGTACCCTGCATTGTGGTTGAAGTTGGATCAATTTTGTATGACAAAAAGCTTGACAAGTAAGTTATACTTGAAGCAGTGATTGTATTCTCATCGCTTGACAGAAGGTAGATCTTTGGAAGGTCATCTATTGGTGTTCAAGGAGATCATCGCTGATTTGGAAACGATGAATGATAAGTATGATGAAGAGGATTTAAGGCAGATATTGTTATGTTTGTTGTCGCCTTCATATATGACTTTTAGAGACACTATTCTCTATAGTCATGATACTCTTACAATTGAAGAGGTATATGACGCGCTTTATTCTAAGGAGAAGATGAAATATCTGGTAATCGGTTCTGAGGCTCATGGAGAGTTGTTGTTTTTTTTAGAGGAAGACGAGTTGTCATGGAAGGGGCATAGTCAAGGATAACAAAATCGGTATAATATGTTGGTATTGTAATAACAAGGGGCACATAAAGAGGGACTGCTATGAGTGGTGGAAGAGGTTTGCTACTGTGATGGAGATTTGTTGGCGATTACTGAAGGTGACTCTAAACCCGACGATGATTGAATTTTTTATTCAGCTTGCACTTTTCATACGTGTTCAAATCGGGATTGATTTTCTTCATATGAAACAATTACAAGAGGTTCCATGATGACGGGAAGCAATGAGCCTCATGGAATAGTTGAGATTGGTAACGTCAAAATCAAGATCCTAAATGGGGTGGTTAGAATACTTGGTCAGGTTCGACATGTTATAGTATAAACAGAAATCTGATCTCTTTGAGTACTCTTGATTCAAAAAGGTACATGTATACAGGTGGAAGTGGAGGTGGAGTTCTAAAAGGTAGCAAAAGTGCCAAGTTGTGTTAAAGGAGCGAAGAAAGTCCCGATTATATGTGTTGGAAGGTTCGACGATCACGGAGGAAGCAGCTGCAACTTATAGGTTAGTAAGCGGTAACTCGGGTAGAGTTGGTTGTGATCGGGTTGTTCATGGTGATTTGAACAATAATATTAGGAAACTTTCTAGTAGCTCAAGTGGAGCTGATTGTGATCTTGTTGCTCGTGGTGATTTGAGCAGGTTTGACAACTCAAGTGGAGTTGAGGTTGCTTGTGGTGGTTCGAGCAGGTATATTGACTCGGCTAGAGGTAGAAGTAAACTGGATGATTCAAGCAAGGATAGTGCTCAAGGTAGTTCTGCTGGTATGCAGGGCTTGGATGTAGTTCACAGTTACTGAGTATGCCCAGAAAGGGCATCGTGTGCTCAGCGGGGGCATGGGGTGTCCGGTTGGGACATTGTGGAAGAGTTAGAGATTGACTTGAAGAATGAAATTTAATTCATTGTTCTGAAATTTGTGTCAATGTGGAGTTTTGTTTTGTGACAAAAATTTTATGTGATTTAGAAGTTTGTTACATGAAGGAAGCTTGTTTAATCTTGGTTTAGAAGTACGGTTTGATTAGAAATCAATTTTTATGGTGTTTTAGGAGTTTGATTAAATTAAGGACTTGAAGATGAAGTAAAATACCTTGAGATAAAAAAAGGGGGTTCAGCAAGCCCGGCGCCACAACGCCAGCGCCCCCTTCTTGGGCAGCAAACCCGGCGTTGTAGTGTCGGGCTCGGACGGTGTGTCGCCGCACCCGATAGCGTGTTTTTCGCGATTTTCTCGTTTTATTCGAATTTTGGGACTTCTTCATCTTGGACTCCACAACTTCGAGATTTGACTTCTGTAAATACTCCACAAAGTATAGACACTTCACAAGGGTGAAAAGGCAAGACTCAAGAGAGATTATAACAATTAGATCATTGTTGTATACATTAGAAATAATAGGGAATTGTTTAGATTAAGATTATCAAAATTTTGTAAGATAATTGTTTATATTTTAGTATAATAAATTTTATTCTTTCACAATTTTCTTGATTGTTGTATGATCCATTAAATTTCATATTATTCATATTTTTCGTCTTTAATTATTTAGCCGGTCTCTCAACAAATGATATCAAAACGTTTTTTATATCGAGTTGGTTCATAACATCCAGAATACATTTTAAGGAAAAATAAAATATTTTTCAGGAATTTAACGTAAGGGATCAAAGAAACATATTAACGTAAGGGTTTTGGGTTTGTGAGATGAGGGAAAACAGAACCATAATCGATTTTTGATCCATTCTTGATATTTGAGGAAATCTTGTACAGATTTTAGGCGATTTCTTCTTCTGTTGTAATTGATTTTGTCCTTGGTTGGAGGTCAAGACTTTATAATAGTGTCAATATTTGAGTGTGCCTCATGAACGGATTTTAGTAAGATTATTGTACATGTCCGACGTTAACACATTCTACTTCGTGAGGAGATATTTAGATTGTTCAAAATGATTTCTGAACCAATAAGAAATAAGTCTAAAGTTAGACCTCCGATTAATTTAGAAAATAAAATTAATTTTAGAGAGATCATGGTCCAACTTTAACACATTCAATTTCGTGAGGACATGTTTGGCCTACATTAGTTCGTTCAAAATGAATTTTGAACCGATGATATGTAAGTCCAAAGTTGAACGTTTGTTTAACTTAGAAAATAATTTAGTGAGACAATGGTCTAACGTTAGCAAACTCTATTTTCTGAGGATGTGTTCATGCTACACGAAAATGTCTTCATTAGATTGTTTTTAAAGATTTCTGAACCAATGAGAAATGTCAAAAGCTAGACATCTGTTTAACTTAAAAATAAAGTGAATTTTTTTGTAATAAATAGAAAATTGGTCAATTCAATGTTGAAAAATGCATAGGCACGTAAGCATTGATATACAAAAAACGTGAAATTTGTACCAGAAGAAATGTTCGATCTAACTATTAATGAAGAGTATCGGATTGGACCATCGATTAATAAACAACTATTCCTGTCTTCATCTTCTTTCAAAGGAAAATACAAACTTTTTTAGTTGAACAATCATTTTTTTGCGCCCCCGCCCTCTAAGAGAAAAACAAGCACGAATATTTAACAAATAACAAAAAGAGGGAGACACTTTAAAGCCTTTGGCTTGAGCCTCTTGAATACAATCCATCGCCCCTAACAACGTTTGGAACATGAGCTCTTATTACCTACTGCGTTGACTTTCCGTATACCGACACTTCCAACTCTATTTGTATTATTATAATTATCATTTAATAACGTAATTGAGTCTAGGGTTTGTTCGAGTCTCATATTTTGAGTTAATAGATTTTGGAATAATGGTTTTTTAAAAAAGAAATTATTAAAAAGTAGGTGAAAGTTTTGAGTTTACATAAAAAATTATTTTATTGGAAGAATGTATGACTGAAAATGAATTAAAAAAAAAACTTTGAAATAATAAAGCTCAAACATAGGTTTGTTGTGTGAGTAATTATTTATACACAGATCACATTTTTTCTTCACGAAATTCACCATCAAATTGCAGACATCAGAGATTATGTCTGGGCGTCGGGTGAGTCAGTTCGAGTATTTTAATATCTGAAACCACCCATATACTTTGGTATTACGTAAATGGAACTATTCACGTCCTTGAAATTATTGTAATCAAACTCAAACTCGACCCTCATCTATCATCATCATTTAATAACTTAATTGAGTCTAGGGTTTGTTCGAGCCTCATATATTGAGTAAATAGATTTTGGAATAACGATTTTTTTAAAAAAAAATTATTAAAAAGTAGGAAAAAATTTTGAGTTTACATATAAAATTATTTTATTGGAATAATGTATGACTGAAAATGAGTTTGAAAAAAAAAACACTTTTAAATAATAAAGCTCGAACATAGGCTTATTGTGTGAGTAATTATTTATACACTGATCACATTTTTTCTGCAACAAATTCACCTTCAAATTGCAGACATCGGAGATTATGTCCGGGTGTCGGGTGAGTCAGTTCGAGTATTTTAATATCCGAAACCACCCATATACTTCGGGTATTGCGTAAATGGAACTATTCACGTCCTTGAAATTATTGTAATCAAACTCAAACTCGAAATGTCGGTTCCAGTTCGATTGTGTGTGTGTACACATTGAATAAAAAATTTCATATTAGACCATTTCAATATGTATATCTAACACGTTACTACTTGGAAATATTGGTGTATGGAAGAAAATCTAGATATGAAATGTTCGAGAAGCTGTAAAGGAATTCAGTTACATGACTAAAAATAGTGGAGTACAAAAACTACGAAAATAAGAAAAATTAAAACATCAAAAATTAAATTACAGTTTGAGAAGAAATGATTTTTCCTTAATAAATCTTATTCGATCCATAAATGAGGCATGCTTGAGTCTATAATTTAATTATGTACAATACTTAAATACATCTACTTTAAAAAATGATCTGACATAAAAAAAAATTAATTAGTTACATAAATATGTGATATCAAGAAATTGCAGTCCATATATTGAATTCGCCCTATTAGAGTAAAAAAGAAAAAAAGAACTCAAGATAACAAACAAAGTACACCACAACCCAAACTAAGAATATATCATGTTTAATTGTCACGCATTATATAACAATTACTTAAGTTTGTGAATAGCAAGAAAAAAATAGCTTGAATTGCAAAGAATGAACGCTTTTATTTATCAACTTACACCTCAAACGTAACTTGAACTGTTGTATTGAGAAAGTCTACTACAAAAATTAACATATACTAACTTTTGAAATGTACCAATCTGATGTGAGGCGAAAGGTAAAAAAGTAGGAGCCAATGATGATTTCTTAGGGTTAGAGTCTATAGAGTTTTAGACAAATTACTACCAAAATTAGAGTTTTTAGGTTTTTGTATTTTTTATCCAGCTTGTGAATTGTAAAAAATAAAAAAATTATATAAAATACCGATTCCATTTGAATACTCACGGTTCTGGTTCATGATCCAATAGTCGACTCGAAACCAATTGGTTCTCGGTTATCGGTTGTAGTTCCTAATTTTTATTTTTTATTTTTTTAATCGTACCGAAACATCCAATTTCGATTCGGTTTTAGTTTGAGAGGTTCGATTTCGATTAAAATGTCTAGGTCTATTAGAGATGTTGAGTCTCATTATAATTTCTAATAGAGAAATTTTCTTATTTTGAATTTCTCAAATGGATAATGACTCAAATGTTCCATTCTAACCCATCGTGGGCTGTGGGCAGATCCATTGGCTTTATTGAATCCATCAACTCTCTCTGCTACCTAGATTTCAATTTTCGGCCACACACAAAAGCAACACAATCCATTAGATAGGCTTCTCTGTGACTCTTCCTCCGAGCACACAAAATTGTAGTCCAAATTACGAAGCTATGAGTACAACCAATCCTTGCGCGGGGAAATATCAATTATCATCTCTCTCCAATTTCTCCAGAACTATAAAAACACAGTCCGACATTACTGTACCATTCAATGTTTCTGGCAGAAGAAGAGCGCTTTCCTTGAGAGCATGTGCAGAGAAGAAGAGCGGACCGCGTAATTTTTTGAGTCTAGAAGAGGCTGGTTTGGTTGAAATTTCCGGGCTCAGCAGCCACGAGCGGTTTTTATGTCGATTAACGGTGAATTTAGCGCAAGTTTTTTGTGTGTGTAAACAAATTCAAGAGGTATTTAGCTTAGGTCTAATATTGTACAACTTTTGCAGATATCGTCGCTGAATCTACTGAGAGTGATTTCGGAGCAGGAAGGATGTTCAATTGAGGAGCTGAATGCGGGAAAGATTTGTGATTGGTTTGTCAAGGATAAGCTCAAGAGAGAACAGAATTTGGACTCTGCTGTTCTCCAATGGGATGATTCCGAATTCCTAATGTAAAAATTTCTCACCCTTTTTCTTTGGTTTTATCTGTGTACCAACATTACAGTGCCAACACAGTATTATTATTGAATTAAATCAATTACTAAAAATCCAATCAGGGGTAAAATCGTCATTATGCCCATCGAGGAAAGGGACTAAAATGGAAGTCCAATAAAACGTGAAGGATGAGTGTATTCAACAGTTGACAAATTATTATTTTATATATATCTACATTTTTAAAATACAAAATTTGATTAACAATCTTACGACCCCTCTTTACTTTAACATTTACATTTGATATGTTCAATGCTAACAGCAAAATAAGACCTAAAAGTAGAATATATTCAAACGTAATGACAATCAAATCTTCCACTTTTTCTTATTCTCGATTGTACATTCAATAATGTCATAATGAAAGCTACCACATCCTTCGAAAAAGTAGTATTAGCTATAATTACTTTTTTTGGTAGGGTAATAATACTTATTTGATTTATGAACCAACATCCTTTCTTGAAGAATCTATCCATTATCACGTAAAATAAAATATAAATTTGCCAGGCACTTCGTTTCAGGTTTGGTGAAATTGACCACTTTGCTCCACTACGGTGGTGAAAATTGAGGAGAGAACATCAAAATTATTTTTTTTTGTAAAATAATTTAGATCACTTCTCGACTTTTGGGACCCACTTTAGTTTAACGATCCATTAGTCACTCGAAGTAGACAAACATTTTGTATGCAAATGATAATACCTACCTCATGAGGTGAATTGCAATTTCAACGATTTCCATTTGTTGATAATGTTATTTTAACGTATCAAAAGAGGGCACTCACAATATGTATATTGAGATTTATATAATGAATTACGTAATGTTACATAACAACACTCTATCATTTGTCAATTTAAAATGTAATCAAATTTTTCATCCAATTTTTCCATTCACATCATTTTCGATAACAGCTTATGTACGTTTTCATATACAAATAACAAAATCCGCAAAAGAGTGGCTATATCAAAAGGAGAAATGCCGTTAATCACGATTTGACCCATATTTTCTAATTCCAACCCGTGAACTAAATTAAAAAATTCGCCCGTTGAGACATTTCAACAAACGACTCTCCCCACGCACCCCACGGCGCACGCCAGTCCACACCAAAAAGAACTTTTCAACTGAAGCACAAAACCAAAATCAAACCCTCCATCAACACGACGCCGTTTATACTTTCCGGCGACGGAAATTCACATGGAATTCTCCGACGAGAAGTCATCGGATGGCAAAGTTTGGGGCCTATTCAAACTTCCATTCCGGAACCAGCACTCGACTAAGACGTCGTCTTCTTCTGGTTTTACTCATTATAATCAGCAGCAACAGAGTTACAATAATCATAATAATATTGATGATAATTCTCAGGTGGAAGGACCAAGGGCTCATGGTTCCAGCTCGGTTTCTTCTGTTGCCAGATCTTTGCTCCCGACTCGACGTCGTCTCAAGCTCGATCCCGCTAGCAAGCTCTTTTTTCCTTGTAACAACTCTCTCTTCTGCATCTCTTTTTATGAAATTTGATCTCTAGTTATTTTACCCATATATGTTGGTCTCGTACAATTTTTCTTCTAATTAATTTTGTTTGGCAAAACTGATGATTTGGTTGAATTAAGCTCGATCTGTAGGTATGCTGTTGACAAGGATGGGTTCAATTTTATGCTTTCCATATGACCTATAGGCCGATAAGGATAAATAGTTTTGTTATTCCCATTTGTTAATGGCTCTTGAAGATTTTCTAGGGGAAAGTGCTACAAAGAGAATTTTTTTACTTTAAGATCATATTATGTAGATCTAAAATGTTTTATAAACTACTTTTTATCAATGTGAATGCCATAAAAACCATGTAAATAGCCTTTTTATGAACCATTGAAGTGAAAACTGGCTAAACTTTAAGTTATCCAATTATAATTAAATGAAATTGTAAAGTAAAATTGTTATGGTAACATGGCTGCTCCCACTGACCAGAGGTTACAGATGCACCACTGAGAAATATGACTCGTTGAGGAAATTAAAAGCATTTGCAGAAGGCATTATGTCTCAATTTATCTGATTCAAATTATTCAATCGAGTTGAGAGTTTAAGTCTCCCCACCTCCCCCCAATATTCTTCCAACTTTTGACATTATTTCTTTTGAACTCAGTGACACAGTATTTGATCCTTACTATTTGTTCTCCTGACATCATTTATCTCAATAGGGTTCTATATTTTTTATCTTCAATCTATTGATCTTCCAGTTATATTCCATGCAGTCAATTCTCACTTACCATTCCTCCCCTCCCTGCATTTCTATGTTTTCTTCAAAATTTACATCTTGTCAATGTTAAGTAACATTCTGATTGGCTAAATCTTTCCTTGCTAAATCACTCTTTTTATGCGTAATAAATTTCTTGTTCTGTTTTATTGCTTGCAGATGAACCTGGTAAGCAAGTCCAAAGTGCTATTAAGATTAAAAATACAAGCAAATCTCATGTAGCTTTCAAGGTATGATAGATTAGTTGTGATATACTTATTTATTTAACCCCCCCCCCCCCCCCATGTTTTTTTAATGCTGATAGAAATTATGACTGATCATGTTATTTCACAGTCTCAATTTCGTTAAGACTCCTTAATATCCTATACTTTTGTCTTCTGTCATTGCTTCTTATATCTGATTAGTCTAGTTTACTGATGTTGGTACAGTTCCAAACAACAGCACCAAAAAGCTGTTTTATGCGACCTCCTGGGGCTGTTCTCACACCTGGCGAGAGTATTATAGCAACTGGTAATATTTCTATGTGGATTTGTGCAGTTTTTTTTTCAACAATAATGTAGGGCACTTAAGGATGTATTTGTATATTTCTTACTCCGGTCCTGGTGTTGGATGAATCTGTTAGTATTCAAGTTTGTAGAGCCTCCAGAGAACAATGAAAAGCCAACGGATCAGAAGAGCAAGGTGAAGTTTAAAATCATGAGCCTAAAGGTGAATGGACCGATGGACTACATAGCAGAACTGGTTTGTTGAATCCTTCCTTGATAGCTTTATTTTTGTGTGCCTATCTTGAAAATAATTTTTGTTGATGATTGTATACTTGTACGCTTTGAGGTTGTGTTTTAATTGGAATAATTGCATTTATAGGTACTGTTTAATAATTAATTTAGTAGTCGCATGTATTGTTGAAAATAGTTTACTTATTGCACAGATCACATTATCAAGGTTTTGGTAATTGTGTGATTTATTGTTGAAAATAGTTTACTTATTGCACAGATCACAATACCATGGTTTTGGGAATTGTGTGATTTGTCTTAGGAAAGTCTCTTTGAACTTTCTCCTGATTGTTTCTAATCATTTCACTTTGTCTTGATACAGTTTGACGAGCAGAAGGATCAAGTGGCTGTGGAGCAGATACTTCGGGTAGTATTTCTAGATGTGGAACACCCTAGCCCTGTAAGTATAGATTTTTGCCAGTGTTTCCTACCATGTATAGTGCATTGCATTCACTAAACTGCTTCCGAGTGTCATAGTTTGCATGCATTTGTTATGGATTATTGCAAACATTTTCACATTGAAAATGTTGATTTTTGAGATTCTTTACCTGCTGAACTATGAAGGCTCTAGAAAAACTCAAGCGTCAGTTGGCTGAGGCTGAAGCTGAGCTGGAGGCTCGCAAGAAGCCTGCAGAGAACACAGGTCCAACTTTTATTGGTGAAGGACTTGTCATCGATGAATGGGTGCGGTATCTTTTCATCTTAGAAACTTCTTAAAAGATATTCATTCCCTTTTCTGTTTGATTTTTATTCGTGTGCTTTCTGTCCTAATACTGTTTTGTAGAAAGAAAGAAGAGAAAGATATCTAAAACGTCAACAAGAAGAAGGGGCAGACTCTATATGACCGGAGGTTTGTTGTTCTCCATAGTCTTTTACTTCAGTCTTCAGCTGGAAATTTCTGCCAGACGCTTTAGATGGGTGTATTTGTTTGTTATATCAAAGAACATTCTGTTACAAGTGTTGGTAGGAGATACTCGACTGTCAGTGTAGATATTGTGATTTTGCTTCTTCAAGTGTGAAAAGATGTATCTATTTCAGGTTTCTTTGAATTATGGCTTGCATTTTCTTCATCTCTGTTAGTATGAAATTTGTCTTTCAGACGAAGATGGTCAGATTATGGGAAAGCTTTAGAGACATACTATCTAACTTTGTTTACCTTAGCCTGGAAAACAGCCTATTTGAGCCAAGCCCGGCACCCCTGATCGTATTATGGATTCTGTTGCCCAAAGAACAATTAAATGTTTGTAGCTTCGTACACCAAGCCCCTTTGTAGTCTTTAGATATTAATAAAAACTAGCTGAAACGACCATAAAAAGGTTACTCTAAATTCTCCCCCAAGTTTTGCTTTAGAATGTGCATACGCACATATATTTCCATACAGATTCTATTGACGCCAAAAACAGTTACATTGAAAGAATTTCATCAGTCAAATGGATCAAATTTATCGGCAAAAACATTTGTTACATTCAAATAATGAAATTTATACCCTATAAATATTATAGATTTGAGGATGAGGGCTACATATGCCTTTGCACTCGTTCAAATTCATCTGCATATATCTGACTTTGTATTCGTACTTTCTCATCTGCGGATCCCCTTTTTCTCTATTTCAATTGATTCATTTGTACAATCCACTTCAGGAGATCCTCCCTTCTCCATTTCAACTGATTCGTTTTAACAATCCACTTCAGTCATGAAACTGGACCAAAACCAGTGTTCTTTCCATACAATAACCATTTCTCTGATAAGGTGAATATGACCGTGCTCCATTGACCTTGACGTCTTTTAATCGGGGAAAAGGAAATTTTACCTACTAACCCCAATTAAAACATAATTCCATAAATGCTCACTTTTTAATGTTCAAGAAACCCACTAATCCCTCGAATTACCAAGTATATCCCACGATTCCCACCGGTCACGTACTCTGAAATTAAATCATATCTAAATAAATCTTTCATATTTGGCTGGCACAAGATTATACTCTAAAATCCCTATTCATCTCAATCTCGATAATCTTACACCCAAGTGGACACTCCCAGAAATCGCCGCCCTTGCGAGATTCTTATCAAGATTCACGAAGATCACAAGAACTTGAAAGAGATTGATCATAGCAAAACCAACACAGAATAAGAAAAAGAAACACCACTTTGATCAATAAGTTCTTACTTTATTTTTTTTAAAGAAATTTTGTGTTTAAAAAATTCAGTTCTTTTTATTGTTATTGATTAATAACCATTTTTAAAGGAATACACATTATTGAACCAAATTATTTGCCCTTTTTCGTTCCTAAATACATTTTGTTGTTATAGACCTCAAATTGTTAAAAAAAATTTATGCTCAATTACGATGGTGATTGAAGTGCAATTATATTTTCAGTTGTAGGGTTGTTGCAGAATGTTCACGATCTTGCAATTTTCCTCTGCATGTAATAAATCAAAGTAGAAAATTATAGCAATTAAAATAAAGCAAAACATGTCTAAAGCAATTTCTTTCTTCGTAATACATAATGTCATATATGTTATCAAACAAGTATCATTCGAAATATGTAACCCCATGCATTTTATAACATGGTATTTAAGTCAAAGAAACTTAGTATGTAACACACAACACGTTATGCCAATCTATGTAATGTGACATTGCACTTCAATTTTGATAAATAAGTCGCAACGAGAGAAGCCATTTAACATATCATTGTTAAGAATTCGTAACAAGCCAATAATCTGAAAAAATGTATAGTTTGGCTCATCTTATTACATATAAATAATCACTTATGCAACACAATATAGTGTGAATTGGATCTGTAATGTTAAAAGCGCGATGTTGTAACAAACTATGATATGCATAACATGGATAACAATGATAACAATCATAAGAAAAGTTCCATGACAATCCATATTAAGTAGTTCAAATGGATCTAGAAGTTCAAATGCTTGTATTCCTCATATATGATAAAATGAAAATTTACAATGTGTCGCGGACATGCTATGTGACTTCATGAGATTTTTCATTAATTTGATTTACACTTATGTGGTCAAATCATCAAATTAGTAATTTGAAATTTCCTGACATGAATGGTGAAAAAAAAACTTGTTAAATATTATTGCGCACAGTTTAAAAACAAAATAAAATATGAATAATTTCGTCTTAAAAAAATAAATCTAAATAGTTTACTGGTTGCAATTAGGGATAAGCAAAAATCAATTTGAATCAATCAAACCGATCAACCAAACTCAAACCAACCAGTTTGGATTGATTTTTTAGTTCAATTGGATTGGGTTCGGGTTAGAAAATCAAATTTTAGGTAAGGTCCCAACCCAACCCAATAAATTAAAAAAATTAGTACTTAAAAAACTTAATGATCAAAATTCGTCTCCGCCTCATGTATCTTCTGCCTCTCATTGATGACCGTGTTGCGACTTCTCGGCTCGATTTTTTGACGTGATTTTTGACTAAACACTTGAATTGAAGGAGGTGATTTTTTTATTGAGTTTGGATGATTTAATATTGTTAGTATCTAGGTTGAATTCATTTTATTTAATACGTATAATATGCATGTATTTAGATTGATTTAATATACATTTAATTTGATCATGATATAATTTGTTTAACACGTTTTACAATTTTATTAATTTATATTGTTCTATCAGAATGAAACTTAACCTCACTGACTATTAATTCAACTGCAATCGATTTAAGGCCTTTCGAATTACCATTTTTAATGTAACTGAAATTGGTTCAAATTGAAATGGTACCAAACTTAAAAATTGTTCACATTCAATGAAAAATGTCTCAACCATTTGGCCCATAAAAAAAAAAAGTCCAACTTGAATTACACTCAACTCCAAACCAATCAACCCAATCCAACTCAAACCAACCCAAGTTTGGTTGGTTTAGATTGGGTTGGGTTTCAAACCTGAATTGGTTAGTTTCGATTTGAATTATTATTAAATCGAACATGTTGGGTTGGGTTTGGATTATATACTCAAAACCAATCCAACCCAACTCACGTCCAGCCCTAATTGCAATTGTTTTGATTCATTGGGATTTAAATGTAGCTAATTTCTAGGATTTATAATCGATATGATAGTGGTTTATTGGCTGTTTTTATTTATGTTCAATCACTTGAATTAAAATAGATTAAAACTGGAATATCAACAATTTTTGCAATTGTATTTTGGTAAAATATTTAACAATTTGGGATGTCATTAATTATGGACGTGTTTAATGAAGTGTTTCAGTTACAAAAATTAGAGAGATTGTGGAAGTAAGTAACTTTGGTTTATTTTTGTATAATATCTAATATTTATAGTATATGAATTATCATATAGTATTTCATGAATTATTATTTTTTCCTTGGTTATATGTGATTTTTTCCTGAAATTCTTTCCACCAGCCCATTTTATTAGTAAGTCGGCCATTAAGGACTGAATTGCATATTTCAGAGTCAAGGGGAATATTTACAGGAACTATATAGTGATGGGACTTAAGTTGCAAGAAAACAAATACCTCTGGGATTAAGCCTCTGTTTGGTAGGCATTTTTGTGGAGAGAATGCATTTTTTGATTGATATGATGAGAAATATGTGGTTGAAAAAGAAGGAAAAGTTATTGATGTGATGAAAAATATTATTTTATTGAAGAATGTGTGGTTAAAAATGAATACAAGAATGAGAATGTCAAGGATCAATTTGTCTCAATCAAAGTGCTCAGGGACTGATTTGCACCAAACTGAAATCTAGGGACTGATTTTTAAACTCAAGAATCTTTAGGGAACCATTTGAAAAAACAGATATTTCAGGGATCACTAGAGAAACTTTAAAATTCAATGACTGGTTTTGAAATATGAATAAGATCTGTTTGGCAATTTGGATGAGGTTTTCATTAAGCAGAACCTTATTAATCATTTCAAGAGCCACCGGATCAAAGTGGCTGGGACCCAATCTTTCATATGCAATGGTGTGGACCTAGTGATCAGTTTACTAGGGAAAAAAATGGGTTTAGATGGATACATCATCATATCACTAAATCAAGAATGTGGAACCATCCGGAGCAATATGGACTGCAAGGATTTTGACAATTGCATAGTTAAGGCAGAAGCTAATCCATTGTCCGCGTCAATCAAGCACTGAGGCAGCACGTACAACAATTGTAACTTATGAGTTCTTCCATCCGCGGCAAGAGATCGAGGCAAAGGGTTTTGCTGATTGATCATGACAATATAGGGGATCCAGTGAGTTGAGATGGTAACTTTAATTAATCGTCCTTGAGAAGATATTTCGAACTTAGTGATGAGTCAATTTGATATGTCAAGTCGTCAACTTTGGTAACAGTAATCCTCCAAGTGTGTGTGTATGTATATTTCATTTGTAGTCGATGTAAGATTTACCCCAATACATTCTACCTTATTTGCGTCATCAATCAAATCTTTAGAGAAAGTTTCAAATTTTTTGCATAAATTTTGAGTTGTGATCCATTCGACAAAGTTGGTTTAACAATGTGACATTGACTCTAAAACATTAAATAAGATAAAAATTAAAACGTGTTCGATATACCATGCTAGATATGATTAGAGCGTATAGTATGAGTATCTAAATACTCAGATGATCCAATTATTGAGTAAATCGCGTTTATTTTTTAATCAAGTTTTTAAAATTATAAATCCTTCCAAAACACGCCTTTTTAGCTTTATCTAGAAGAAACCTTTAAAGCAAACAAGAATCCCATCACTGGTCATGGACAAGAACTGATTCTGGAGAATATGGTGTAGATTTGAGAAAAATTAATCAGCGCTTTAAGTTAGCGAAAGAGAAGGGGAAAAGGTACCTACCACTTATCCAATTCTATCCAAAAATATTATATTACAAGGGGGAAAATGTCCGTATACTCGTTTGAATCTCAATCAAATCAAATTGTTCGAGCTTAGTGGGTTCTAATACTATACTAAGACTCGAGTTCTATTTTAAAATATCAATCTCGTTAAGAGAAGTAATACAAACTCTTATATGTTAATCTATATAAGTAATTAATTAACGTGGAATTTATCCATTAACAAATATAACAAATTTGAAATCAAATTAAATAAAAGTGAGGCGAGTCATGTGATACATCTTATTGCATGTTTCAAAAACCGTGAACGAAATGACTGGTTTGGTATCCAACGTTTGATAGAGGCTGAAAAAGGTGATCCAAAAATTGATGCTTCATTTGCAAGAATGTGACCAAATTGATTTTCTTCTCTCTTGAAAGTCACAGAAAGTGATGAACAATGTTCTGTCACCTACTCATTTAGTTTCATTATTTCCAGACAGGAAAAAAAAGGTTGATTCGCAAATGAAAACATGTGAATTCGATTCCCACTTATAATAAAAGAGGTTGAGTATTGGAGTCTCTTTATTTGGCATTCTACTTTTTTCTTTTACCTTATCCATTTACTTTACTTTTTATCCACGAAGTTAAGCCCTTTTATCCAGTTCATTGAGGGCAAGTTTGATAAGAGGTGCAGACATTTGTTGATATGTCCTCCACATATGTTGGAGTGCAACGTAACTTCTTCGATATTTTGAGTTTAAAACGACGTATAAGTTTTTCGATAGAAAGAAAGTTGGAGAGGAAAAGAGCTAGGTCTCTCCAACGCCATACATGGCAGTCGTAGCTTTGTTGCCTTGTCCGCCACTACTTTAGGCTTCTTTTAGATCTCTCTATATTTATCTAATTTAACCGATTAAAATAATAATAGATATGATCACATCATGATCATGTATTCCAGAATTAAATAAAACTAAATTGATCTTGAATTCTAGTTGGTTACAAACAGTGTTATATTATGAAAATAAATTATACTTAATAAAATATAAAACAATTAAATTAAGTTTTAACTTTATTTCAAAACGAATTCAATATTTAAATTATATTAGTACTGAGTCATTTGTGTAATTGATTTCATAATTCAACTTAAATATCTCATATACAGAGATCTTGAGTTCGAATCATGGAAGACGCAACAGAAATGCACGAAGAATAAGAGGGAAGATTTATCATAAAACGAACAGTATAGAAGAAAACGATCGGACAGGAGGCTCATGTCTTGTTTAGTTCATTATTGGAATTATACTATGTGCTAAAAAACATGCCTAGAAGTTATAATTTATATGCTCAACTCAAATGAAATATATTGAATATGTCGCAAGGGTGTTGCTTTGAAATCGACAAGCTCGTCAAAGCTCAACAACTAACTGAAAAGAAAACCATTTGAAATTTTTTTACGGTTTATTTCACTCTTTTTTTTTTTTATTGTTTTGTAGATTGAATTACGCTAGAGACAAGTTATTACTTCACCCCCCGCCAAATTCTAGCTTTTCTATTAGTGTCCAAAGTTTTCAAAGCATCGAACTATGTTCTCTCTTACAGTTCTAAAGCTTTCTTTTGTCTTTATCTTTCCATAAAAATTCATTTAAGAATAGTAAATTACATCTAGAGTCCTCGATATTTGAGGTCATCCACGATTGGGTCTTCCGCGATTTATTTTATTTTAAAATAAGCGGATCATCGAGATTAACTTTTAGCAGCAAAGTCCTTTCGGACAGTGTAAATTCATATAAGCAAAATCCATTTATGTTTACTTCTCGCATACTTGAACATGATAACAAAGTTATTGTCACATTTTACTATGTTACAAATGATCAATTCAAAACAACTACTAAATTCGAAGATCGAAAATTATTTAGCCTAGTACAAATTATTTTATTGCAATGAAGTATTGAGTAGTTAATCAAAGCATCACGAAATAGAATAGTGATGCTGCAAACCAAAATAAAATACTCTTGACAAAATTACCAAAAGTAAGAAATACAAAAGATGAGGATGATAAGCCCACCTTTTACCACTCTTAATTCATTCAGCAGCAAATATCAAGAGTTTTTACTCATACTTTCTTGTAAGCATCTCCTCCCTTCTTCATTTCGAGTGATCCATTAGTACAATCGACTTCAGTCATGAACCTAGACCAAAACCAATGTTCTTTCCATACAATAGCCATTTCTTCAATTGGAATATTCTTAGTCTCGGGCAAGAAGAAGAAGATGAAGATTGTCATAACTAAAACGCATAATGCAAAGAAAAGGAATAAACCGAACTTCAAATGACAAAGCATTGCCAAGAAAATTTGAGCGATCGCAAATGTGAATACCATGTTAACCGAAACATTGACACTTTGTGCAGCTGATCGGATTTCGAGTGGGAAAATTTCACTAGGCACCAACCAGCCTAAAGGACCCCATGACCAAGCAAAACCAGCAACATATATGCATATCAGAAGCACCACCACAATAGCGTACCACTTGGGTAACTCGCCTGGATTTCCGTCTATGCCGAATTTTAGAGCTATACATATTGCAATGGCAATTTGAGATATGAGCATTTGTGCACCACCCTCAAGGAAAAGGAACCTTCTTCCCCACTTATCAACTCCATAGATCGAAACCATAGTTGCAACGGCGTTGACACAACCGCTAATCACAGCAGACATAAGTGAAGCATCACTTCCAAATCCAATAGTTTTGAACAAGACAGGTGCATAAAACATGATCACATTGATCCCAGTAAGTTGTTGAAAAAAAGGAATAAGAATGGCCATTGTGAGATGTGGCCTATACTTTCTCTGAAGTAAATTTCTCCATGGATGCTCGACTATTCTCGATGCCTCACTAGCTGCAACTAAATCATTAAACTCATCGTCAACATTGGAAACACCCCGGATTCTTTTCAATTTCACTTTCGCTTCATCCTCCCTTCCACGCTCGATCATGGAGTTTGGTGTCTCAGGAAGGACTAAAGACCCGACGGTGATGATGAGGGCAGGAACCATAGCACCACCCAAGCTCAATCTCCATCCCCATCCACCAGGAATTTTAGCAAAAAAGTAATTCAACACATTGGCTACAAGAATTCCAATTGTGATGGACAGCTGAAAACCAATGTTGAGTGCACCTCTGTACTTGTAGGGAGCCATTTCAGATAGGTATAATGGCACAGACTGCAGTCATATCCAACAAGTTAATTATCATCAAATGTCTTAACTTCAACTAACATAAATCATAAAAAAATAATAATAAGAAGAAAAGACACATAGGAATTATGTTGCTTCCAAGGGACACACATGTTTTATATATACTGCCTAATTCTGCCAAGAACAGCAGTTAGAAAGTCAATTTTACGTACTCTCAAACATGCCAAAACAAAACACAGTAAATCCCATGTTCTCATTTTCCTGGAAAGAAAATTTACCTGATTGGCAAATCCAATACCAAAACCAAGGAGAATGCGGCCAACAATCAGCATCCAAATGGCTTGTGCAAGGCCATTGATCAATGCTCCTGCGCAGAAAAGAACACCTCCAAAAAGCATAGACAATTTTCTTCCCAGTTTTCTGGTGACAGTTGAGGCCACGATAGATGACAAAAGTGCGGCGAGATACAATGATGATGTAAACATAGTAAGAGTCTGACTGTCAAATTTGCAGTACTGATTTGTTGAATCATCAGCCTTTTGCTTTCTGTAAACAGATGGAAAGAACTTTTTCAAGAACGAATCCATTGACGTCACACCACCTGTATACATATTCGACATGGTATTAGAGCATACAAAGATATCAGGATTAAGTTTTCATAAAAAACATGGAGTTCAACATCCACACGAAGAATTTAAATAAATAAATGTATCTCATCTTTGACAAAGTTATACCTGAGATTCCGATATCGTATCCGAAAATGAGGCCACCCATGGCCGCAACAATGCAAGTAATAGTAACATAAAGAGTAAGGTTTCCTGGATATTCCTTTCCATTTCCAGGGCCAGGTCCAAAGCCACCACCAGCCATTCTTTTGCTTCTCTTTTCTGTATGATCTTTCTAACTATATATAAAATGAGAAGTAAAGATTAAAATGAAAATTTAAAGTTGAAACGGAAGGATAAATGGACGCTCAAGGAAGAGTAGGAAGATGAATTTACCTATGTGGAGATGGAGAGTGTATTTATAGAGAGAGTTTTTCTTGGCTGAAGAGTTTAGCTGTCAAGAAATTATCCAGTAATAACTTTTCAATCGATATTGACAATAACTTTTTGAAACTTATTGGTCAAAATTCATTTTTTTATTTTCCAAATGAATTTTTAAAGTGAACATTTAGGTTTGTGTGAAATATATTAAATGATATTCTTCATAATTGCCAAGTTTGGTATTAATTTAAAAAAACAATTAAGATTTATTATTAAAATTTTTGAGGAATGCTATATATCACAACTCTTGACCAGATTAAGTGACATTTATGTGTAATCTTAAATGAAAGGATAAGGATACATGATATATATTACAATTAATAGCACCTAATTGTCATCTAGACATAACACAATTAATGCTATAGCCTTCGTCTAAGAATCTTTAAATGAAAGATATATTTAGATTTAAGAGTAAATTTATGTTTATTTGGTTTAGGGATTTTAAATTGATTTGTGTTTCTTCTTTGTAATGGCCTCGAAGTTTTATGGAGAGTAGAAAAGGCCATACGCGTTGGACAAGCCAAGTGTCTTTGTTGATCTATTTTTAAGTTATATCTCCTCGAAACTTTGAATCAGAGACACGTTCATCCATGTCTATTATTTTTGGAATTTGTGTTACGCAAGACTTACTTCAATATTAGCCAAATGAGTCTGTGTCATCCTCTTTTCCAAGTTCGTGATGTTGAGTTAAACATTTTGCTAATTTAGGTCAACTTATTACATTGACACTTGCTGAATAACAATTCTCGTCTCGTCCTTAGGTGTCTACTCTCCAAACGACTTCTTGATCTGTTAATCCTAACTTGATGAGTTATGGTGCTACGTCAATTGTGGCGCCATAACATTTTTCAATTGAAGCAACTTTTGAAGACATTTTTGATATAGTCTCATCCAAAAACAAAAGTTTATAATATATGTTTCTTCTTTAATTTTATTCATTTCAGTTATTTTTCTCATCAAAGAGAAAAGCAATAAAAAAAAAAGATAAATAATAAATTTAACTTAAAATATCATAAACAAAAATGGATAGCGCTGAGTCAGCATATTAAATATCCACCGAATACTTATTTATAACATATTAACCGCTATTGGATAATGTTGCAATTATGGTACGTACTAATATAAAGTTGGATCCAAAACGTCTTCAAATAAAAGTCACATTTACCATTAATGAAGGCGCAAATTAGGAACTACGAATTATTTGCCTAAATAATTTTTTTAACTTTCTAAACTGATGGATTAATTAATGTAAATAATTATAACTACTCATGAAAGGATAATATTTTAGTTTTGAACAAATTCATCTTTCAATTTTGATTATAAGTTTTAATGATATTAATAAACTAAGCCCATTTTTAATAAAATAAAATAACGTTGATATTAATAATTAAGAAAACATAGACTTTAAATTCCAAAAAATTAAAAAATCTCGAGAGTCTTGATCCTAAAATAATCACTTTCTTATAATAAATGTGCAAATTAAATTAAATTATCTATTTTTTCGAAATATATAATCAAAATATTGAAGCACAGGACCATGATGATCTACGAAAGCATCTCATGTAATTCTAATATAATTAGATATTGAATTATACTTAGTTTTAGTCAATAATTAAATGATTGGTATCATAATTAAGAGAATCAACAGAGGCTAATCAGTCTTCTTCATAACCAAACGGAATTGTTGTTGTTACACCTCACCTCCGAGGTTAAAAGTAAAAATGTCACGTAGCAAGCCACGTAGATAGAAAGTCAACAAAAGAGTTAAACAAAGACCCATGAAGTCAAAATATGAAAAAATCAAACAAAATCGAAGTTCTTACACTTCAAGGTTGGGCACTGCCTCGAGGACGAAACATTACAACTTAGGCTGAAGCACTGCCTAATGAAGCAAAGAAAGGAGTTGATGCCTCCACTTAGAGAATCACCTCAAAGATCTCTTTGAGGCTTTCAGACTTGTCCAAAGCTCATGAAGTCGATGATATCTCTTGTAATAGATTTGAAGATCTCTTAGAAGTGATTGATTTAACACTTGTAATAACGTTTATCAGTGTGCCAGCCTATTGTATAAGACGATTGACCCCTTATCAATGTATTAATTGTATAAATATACAGTGATGTGAAACCACAATTAGGGAGATGATGCCAAGTGGTTCTGATTCAACTGTCATCACGTCGGTCAAAACAGTATAAATAGATTCTCTTTGTAACTGAAAATGGGTTGGTTTGTTGGTTGGAAAATTGACAATTGAAACTTGAAATACACTTGAACTCTTGAGTGAAATATACTTACATTTTACTTATTTTCTATCTTCTTTACATGTTTATGAGTAACAAATCTCAACATACAAGACAACAACTTATATTCGCATTTCATCTATCCTTCCACATATTCCTGTTTGTCACTATATAGATTAGTTTGGTTTCCGTCCGGTGTTCGTTGTTAGCGCGATCGCCTTTGTTTCATCCGTCAGAGCCTAGTCATTTTTCGTCTCTCGCCTCAAAGTAACCCCCACATTCATTTCCTCCTTACTATCGCCTTTACTCCGGTAGGAACGCATCGAAATAGTGCTTGACTTAGCGTGAGTTGTAACACCCCGAATTTTCTTA
>CAIGRP010008972.1:0-15491 GCA_903798385.1 Fraxinus cuspidata | reverse complement strand
TTTAATTATTGATTTAAAGTCATGTTGAAAGTACGGAAGGAGACATGATGTCTCGCTCCTGTGTCACAAAGACGGTGGAGACACGACGTGTCTCTGTGTCTCCACGAAGGCACCGTGTCTCTCTATGGAGACACGACTTGGTGTCTATGGAGACACGGCTTGGTGTCACCCTGTCTCCACGGAGACATCCGTGTCTCACCGTGTGTCTCCGCGTCTCCGTGTCTCCATGGAGAGAGACATCCGTGTGTCTCTGATCCTCGTGTCTCCGTGGAGAACACGGAGACACGAAACACTATTTTTTTTCCAAATTCAACAAGTGTGGTTTGTTGAGAAAAAAATATCTAATGCTTGCTGTAATTTTTGACTTTATAACATGTCGTGAATATTTTGATATTTACAATCTGAAAAGTAGCTGTAATTTTTTTGATTACTAATTGTAATTCCTGTATTTGGTGAGCAACATGGAAACACCGCATCTTTGTGGAGACATGGAGACATCGTGTCTCCGTGGAGACACAGAAACACCACGAAGAGTCGTGTGTCTCCGTGTCTCCACCGTGTCTCTATGTCACGGACAGACACCCGAACATTGGAAAATTACTGTGCAAAGTATGACTTTATAATTGTTTTTCTTCACTTTCAGATGGAAACTTCCAGTTTGCTAACTTGTGGCTGATCTTTCTCCTGCTTATCTTATCTGTAAATGAAGTTACCGGTAAGCATTTATAGGATTCATAAAGTTTGAACTTCCAAACTTGGAACCCTCTCAGTGTTTCCATTACATGTTGCACTATTTTAACTAGATAGAGACGATAATAATGAAAAGGGGGGACACTGATAATTTCTGCTTAAATAAACACGAGGAAAACCAATTATGGGGACTGTATTGTCTAAAATACAGGAGAGAAGAGGAGAGTTCATTGATGTTTGTCCAAAAAGAAGCCCCTTGAACTCGTGAAGTTTATTGTTTTACTTTGAAGAATAGGATAATTACACTCTACAAGTTGTTTATTTTTCTATTTTTTTAAAGTTTATTCTCTTATAATTATGTTTATACGATTATTTTTATAAAGGGACGACATGAAATCGGATCCATTTATTTGTTGATCTCATTTTGTTTCATAATCTTTGACAGATTTGAGGTTTCTACAATTTTGAATTGCATGGCTAAAAATAATCTCCCATTGCTACCACTGGGAAGATGCAATCATAGTTCTTCAACTTGGATTCCTCGGAACCATATTACTCCACTTTATAATTCTTATTTCTTATTCACTCTAATTGAAGGAATAGAGGGCTCCCGTTGAAGACAAGACTTCTTATTTCCCTAATGACGAATATCATGATATTCGTGATAGTATTTACAACTTATTTTTATTGCACTCTGGATTTTTACAATTTTATTTTCTTTTTAAATTAGTGTTCATTTGGAATAATTGAGTAAATTAAATAATTTGGCGTTATTCTTGCTCCATCTATACGTGAGCAACTTGCAGATGCTCATTACAAAGGAATAATTAAGAAAAGAAACTTAGCTTCTTTAGTACTAGCAAAAGCTAAAAAAAAAAAAAAAATTGCAGCAAAAAATCTTGGCAAGTGCCTCAGGCAAGTTTAAATGTTAATTTAAACTATCATATGTCATCATACATATTTGAGCAACATATTTATTACTATTAACTACACATAAAAAGAGTTAAATTTAAACAACTAAATTTCCTTTGCATCTTCGTTTATATTAATACAGAGTATTTTGCATCTTCGTTTATATTAATACAGAGTATTTCTATTAATAGAGTAATTCTCATGATACTAACAATTTCATAATCATAGCTCGTCATATTAAAATCTAATGCTGCTCCTAACTATTCAATACTTCACAACGCTAACAATACATTCAAAATA
This sequence comes from Fraxinus cuspidata, assembly GCA_903798385.1. Taxonomy (NCBI): domain Eukaryota; kingdom Viridiplantae; phylum Streptophyta; class Magnoliopsida; order Lamiales; family Oleaceae; genus Fraxinus; species Fraxinus cuspidata. The sequence continues at coordinate 13,589 of CAIGRP010008972.1, read as the reverse complement.
GTACAATCCCAACCCGTACATTGTGCGGTTAGAAAAATAGCATATATATATATATATAAACCGTGGAAGTAGAGAATGGAATCAGTTTTGATATATCAACTTTTAGGAGGGAAGTTTCAGCAATATTTAACAGATAGGGACTATTTTTTCAATAGTCAAGTACATGGGCGGTCTGATAGTATTATATCATTCTTAATGCATAAACCCTAACCCCTGTTTTCCCAGCTTCTTCAAGCTTTCAAACGGCTGCAACTCTTACTTTCCTTCTCTAATCCGCACAACAATGGACGAGGAGATTGTCTCTGCGAAAAAAGAGGTTATTTTGATTTTTGAATTTATCATTTCGGCAGTAAACACTTCCTGTCAACCAATTTTAATGCTTATGTTTTTATTCTATTCGAAATCTCTAAAATAATTTTGTGCTTTCCCTATGTAACTGTTAACGAGTAATGCCTCGACTAGACCAATGTTTTAGTACAATACAAGCCTGCGGTTCACAATCGTGTAATCCTGTGAAATCAGTTCATACACTGTCAACAACGAAATGAGTTAAGAATCTGTGTTGAGAATTTGGTTATGCTTTTTTAAAATGTTTTAGAAGGTAGATTAATCGGGGTTTGATAAATAAAATAGTTAACGACGAGTCTTTGACAGTGGTATTAACTATCACTTTTTTCCAATATTGTAATATTTACATGTTTACTTTTTTGTAATATTAATGCGATTAGGTGCTTATTGAAATGGTGAAATTGGCGCAAAAGAGAGGAATGATAGGTAGTAAAGGAGGCTGGAAAGATTTTTTAAAATTTTATGACAAGAAGTTTGGTGCAAGTGTGAGCGACCCTGCCCGAAGGTCTGTTGATTCATTGGTTGCATTTTTGAAATCTTTTACCCAGGAGAATGATTTGAAGGTAAACTCTTACCATCTGCGATCATCCCCCATCCTTGTTCCTCCCTGCTGACGAAGAAAAAGAAGTGTTGATAAGTAAACCAAATGCACCTTGTGTGATGAACTCTGTTTCTTGTTTGCAGTTTCTCAAGAAAGTAATGCAGTGTCACTCCAACCGTGAAGCTGTGGAGGCATTAAAAAAATCCTCCCCACATAATGAAACACCCGAACAGGTTTTCGTTGGATATTCACAACTTCCTGATTCCTTTTAACTGAAAGGTTTCCATTTGTTAAAAACCATTTTGTATTCATCACTTTTTGTGCGGTTTGCTGTTACTAGCTTGTATGAGAGGCCATCGATCTTGCTATTCCTTGAAATTTACCACATCATCTGTGATACTTAGTATTTTTTTTTTTGGCACTGCAGAGGCTGGTCAGTATGACTTTAGGGCATCCTCAGTACTCGACTGATTATGCTCTACCGTCGTATGATGAGGTTTGTTGCTGTATTTGTTGTGTTATTTTTTATTCTATGCATACCTGAAACCTACATTAAGTTTTTCATGTGTCATTGCTTGGATTATTGTGTTTGATATAAGACCTCCAAATAGTTTTCCTAATATAATACTCTGGTTATCAGAGGCTACAACTTGGATTACAATGATTGCTGGGCTTGAATGTTTTGTTGCATTGTGAAACGAATTTATGAACCATAGAAGGTTTTTATTCACTTTTATAGATGTCTTCACCTTGAAATCCTTTTATTTGTCTCTTCCAAACATACTTTACAGCCGTGCATATTTGAGTGGTTCATTAGTCTTTATTTTTCCACTGGCTGTTTCTTCTAGTGGTGATTGTGATGTTTTTCCATAGTACTGTAGTTACACAATCATTTAATTTTGCTCCTCCACTCTTTAATCTCTTTGATTACTGGAGCAGGAGTGGTTGGTTGTAAAATGCAGTAAAAAGTCCAAGGCCATGAAGTCAACAGTAATCGTCGCCATTGATTGTGAGATGGTTCTCTGTGAAGATGGGACTGAAGGTTTAGTAAGGGTGTGTGCTGTGGACCGTAATTTACAGGTATCATGCGTACATACTATCTTTGCAAAATATACGAATCAGCCTTACCCCTTTTGCCGTTATAGATACTATCTCTGCAGTATCTGAGGTTTCACTCATGCAGCCTTCTCTTTTCATGTTGGCTGAAATATATTCAAATTTAATCTATCAGGTTAAACTTGATGTATTTGTGAACCCCAATAAAGCAATTGCAGATTACCGAACTGAGATAACTGGAATTTCTGCAAAAGAGTTAGATGGAGTTACTTGTTCATTGGCAGATGTACAGGTATTTATGGTCAATTTTCAAGCCCCCCTTCCTCCACTCTCTTTCTCTCTCTGGCTTTCTTAAAATCTGCTGTGGACATTTCAGAAATCCATGAAGAAGTTATTATCACATGGAACCATTTTAGTTGGCCACAGTCTGAACAATGATCTTCAAGGTTAGTTGTGTCTATTTCTTCCGTATCCAAGTTTTTAATGCGTCTTTTGTTTTCAAGAATTCTCATCTACTCTGATTTTTAGTTAAGTTGCTCATGACATCATATTATGACATTGTCATCACATTTCCAAAACACTCTTTTTCCTATTATCATTTTCTGTTTCTTTTTGCAGCACTGAAGTTAGAATATACTAGAATAATCGACACAGCTTATGTCTTCAAACGTGCAAATGGACCTGCTTACAAAAAACCTTCTTTGAGTTTGCTATGTAAGGTATGATTTTACCAAAAAGCCTTCCCTGAGTTTGTTGAGTGGTGTAAGATTTTACTTATGGATCCAGTTTCGAAAGGCGCTTTTCTTCCTTATTTATTTGCAACCGAACTTGTAGTCTCTCTCTCTCTCTCTCTCTCTCTGTGTGTGTGTGTCTCGCTTGCCCTCTTTACATATCTTTGTAAGTGATGCAGAACCCGTCATAAGCTGTTGGCAGTCATTGCTTGTTTGATAATACCTTATGCGGTTTGGTAGGGCGTGTTAGGTTATGAGCTCCGGAAGGAGGGGAGTCCACATAACTGTCTAGATGATGCTTGTGCTGCAATGAAACTTGTTCTGGCTAGATTAGAGCATGGAGCTGATGGTGTTATTCCCGAGGAGGTAACCTAGAAAAATCACTGATATTTTTGGGCCACCAACCAAATTGATATTGCTTCTTAATAGCATCTTTGATTTAGGTGAAAGATGTAGATTCTGCCAAGCTGCTTCTTCACAGGATTCCAGTTAATATTTCTACCAAAGATTTACACAGTGTTATTCCAGGGGACTTTGAGATTGAAGTGAAGGTTAGTTCCATCACATTCTATTTCATTGCTTCTATGAAGTTTCTTTAACTACTTTTTACTGACTTTGTTTACTTGTATACTTTGATGGACTCCTTAACTAAAAATTCAATAGGTTCTATACATTTACTTTATGAATGCAAAACGTTGTTTACCATATGCTTTTTGCTATGCTTGATATGACTTCATGCAAAGATAGTGTAATGGTACTACTGTCTCGATTTCTTTGATTCTGAGGTTGAATCTTTCTGCCTAACGGTCATCACCCACTTGTCCGGCCAAATGCAAGAAAGTAAGATTTTTAAATTTTCAAGTGCACGTTGCGGCTACTAGGGGTGTTTCTCCAGCCAGTAACTACCTCCTTTTCATTCTGTTGCATACAAGTTTTAAATAGACATAATACTTCCAATGCCCATATAATTTAAAGTGGAATCGTCACATCATCATTGTTTCCTAATCCATGCTGTAGTATCTGATTCATGTAACAACCTGCTGAGCAATTATCATATGTGTGGCTTCAATAAGTTGTATCAATACCCAATGAATGTGGTTTTTGTTCAGTCAAGTACTCCTTTGACTGCTAAATGCTAATTTGTAATTTGTCTATGTTGTCCTGCTTACTCGTACTTGTCACGGATTTCACTCCTAATGTGTTTCCCATTGCTTCTCCAAATGAGTTGACGGTAATCAAAGTGCTCAACTCAAATATGTATACGTGTATCTATGCATTCTTGAATGCATATTATTAATATGTATATATTGCAGCAAAGTGTCCTCGACATAAAACAAAAATCTGAATGAACTTACAATTCAGGAAAGAAAAGAAATCCAGAATAGTATGCGCAACCAGTTCGCCCTTCTCGTCGCGATGGCTTGAACCAGTTGAATTTTTCAATTCCATTTTTTGTCCTGTTGTGCTTCATGGCTTGAGGTTGAACCAACACTTGCCTTCCTGGATGCTTCCAAGATGTTCTCTGTTTGTGGAATTAGCTGCTATTGCCTGCATTCTTGTTTGTCTTTGACTTTACCATAATGTTTATAAGTTGATAGGCGGGAATCAGTGCAAGGGCACTTGACATTCCATTCAAAAATCCAATTAGTGCTTTATCCACAGGCTGCTTATTTAGGAAGTGGTTGACATGATTAAAACAAATTAGGGCGAATTATAAGAAAATGCCTTGGGACCTGACAAATTTAGTAATGTATTCCTAGTCGTCGATATGTTCATCAAATTGAAAATTTTCTAAAGTTGTAAGAAATAAAATGCAAAGTATTGAAAACTGACATTTTAGTCTGACAGTGAGTTGAGTTCTATTTTCCTTGTAAAGATTAAATTTTAATCTTCACCCCTTCTTTATTCTCCGTGTTTCTGTTAAATATATTCTGAGGCCTTAGCTCTCTATTGCTTTCTCTCACACTCCTTGTTTTTGGCTAAATGACTTTGTGCAGACAAGCAAAAAGGTTCGAGATACATATTCCGCCTTTGCAATTTTCGGAAATCAGCAAGAAGCCAATGAAACATTTGATAATCTTCAGGACAACCTAGAGAAGGTGTGTAATTTTCTGTCCTCCTACAGTGTTCAGTATGGAAGTTGGCTTTTGCACGTGTTTAAATGGGTCTCCCTATCCAGAAACAACATAATGGTTTTTCATACTAGTTCCAACTGTACTTTCCCTTCTATGTTTTTAACTTATTGATATAACTATTAAAATTATTGATCTACTCTTTACTAGGACTCAACTGGCCGACCCCAAAAAGTCTTCACCTTTGAGCTCAGTACAGGGATAGCTGCTAGTTTGTGTGTTTGTAAGATGGCTTGTGATGATTCTGTTGACCAAGTTACATTGAAGAAGAGGTCAATTGAAGATGAGGACAACTTGGGTGCATTGAAGAAGTTAAGGAAAGACAAGAATTGTGAACAACTCGCGGAGCTGGAGTCGAGCTTAAATAAGTGCGAGGCACAGTCCAAGGAGATTGAAAGACTGAAGCAAGAGCTAAGTCAGAGAGATCAGGAAATATCGAACTTGAACAAAATATTAGTCGCGCTCACTAGGAAACAAGGACTCTGAGAACATAGTCTCAAGCACAAGCACGAGGTGCCTTTTAGTTAAGCCAGATGATGCTTTTACATGTAATGGCTTGTCCACGCTTCATGAAGTGCCTGAGAGATGGCCATATTTTCGGAAGCTATAATGAACACATGCTGCTTACTTTTGGAGCTTCTGTACCACAAGGAATGGAGAATAGAACAAGATACCATTTTTTTTTTTCGGGCTGTAGAATAGCTGGAGATGGTGGAAATGCATCCGAATAGAAATTTGAACTGTAACATTACGGTATTTATGAGAATCATCATTTTTGTTGTATTTAATATGGAATGCGAACGCCTAATCATTTTTGTGGTTATATTAGTCATCTTATAATTTGTTTCCATCTCTTGCTTTTCGAGTGCAAAAGTAATAGATAACCCATTTTCTCTTGCTTTTTGATTGTATCATTCTCTTTGTATTCTATTGAATATGTTATAGCGCCAAATTTTCTATTTTTGACTTATTTGTTGTCTTCCCGGAGTCCTAGAGCACGTACAGACATGCACTGCCAAACATGCTCCTTTGGTTGATACATAGCGCAAATGTTAATTTTGTTTCGAGGATGTATCTATTTGTACATCATTTTTTGCCATCTTTGTTGGCAGATTCTATGTCGGCAGAGATAAAGAAGGGTTTTATTTTTTTATTTATTCTAAATGTCCAATGTCGGTGTGCATCAAGCACATTTGTATTTTTAATGTGGATTCACCTATTTTTAAATATGGTTAGCGTGTTATAAGTGCAATTTAAATCTTTAGATAGTAAAGTAAACATAAATTGTCAGCCAACAACAAACGTTATGATGCCCATATTTATGGGACGAATCTCTCAAATTTTGAATACAAGGAGTTGAGAAATTTAAGTTGCCATTTAATCATCTTTTCAGTAGTTGACTGAATATACAATGACATGCAACGATGAACTTAAAATTTTCATTAATAATAGGTGTATGTAAGTTATCACATTTATTCTTCATTTGTATGTGTGTAGTGATGGCAACGAGGCGAGGCATGAACTTAAATTTTTCATTAATAATAGGTGTGTGTAAGTTATCACATTTATTCATCATTTGTATGTGTGTAGTGATGGCAACGAGGCGGGGCATGAACTTAAATTTTTCATTAATAATAAATGTATGTAAGTTATCACATTTATTCATCATTTGTATGTGTGTAGTGATGGCAACGAGGCGGGGCATGAACTTAAATTTTTCATTAATAATAGGTGTATGTAAGTTATCACATTTGTTCGTCATTTTTATGTGTGTAGTGATGGCTTCGAGGCGGGGCAACTGGTGGGGTGGGGGCTTGCCTCGTTTCCTACCCCTATTGTTTTTTTTTTTTTTTTTAAATTTCAATTTATTAATTATTTTTTTATAGTTAATTAATTATTATTTTTTATTCTTCACGGGGCGGGTCGATTTTTATAGTTAATTAATTAAATTTTTTTAAATTCCGCCCCGTGACCTGAGCACCCCGCCCCGCCAACCCGTTCGGGGTGAGTTTTTTTGCCCCATTCGGGGCGGGGCAGGGCGGGGCGGGGCGGGGTTTTGGGTGGGGTAGGGCACTTTATGGAAGGATTTTATTGTAATGCTATTATGTTTCATTGGTGCTACGCATCAATATATATGGTATTGAAATCCACTGATTACAAATGGTTAAAAATTAGAACTTCATTTATTTATTTTTATCTTGATTAATTATAGGCAGTGGACTCGATACCAACCTAAATTATAGGCAGTGGACTACGATACCAACCTAAGTTGAGCACCAAAGTTATTAGATCCAATCCGCTTATTGACCCGGTCAAACACCAAGTCAGTGGATCACTGGTTCAATCAATGGGTTATTGGTTTAACAGATGACTTATTGTTCGGATGAAAAGTAATGAAAACCCTTAGACGAAACTAGGAACCTGGTAGGCTGGGTGGATGTCTAATCCACATAGAAGTTCCTAGTTGAGTGTCCTATATTAAAACTGCTTTTGTGATTTGTCATGTTTGTGTATCGATCTCTTGTTGTATTAGGTAGGCCAAGGATTACTAATTAGTTGAATGAACCAATCTCTCTAGCCTATTATTTGTTGGTCGATTTGACACGCATCTCTTGCAAATTTATGTGGGCCTTCATACAAAATGCAACAGAGAAAGATGCCTAACAACATAAGGAAAAACTTTAAATCCGTTAGTGCTATATAAGATTAATTAGAATGTAAAGACAGAAGGACGGGATCCGTCTAGAGGATTCTCAATTGTCCCCATAGTCTTAGCAACCGATCACGAAATTTGACCTATACATAGTTGGCAAGCGGTCCACGGAAAGAAAATAACCACATTTGCTTTAAAAATAAGGAACTCGCTCGGCCTTCAGAACAAAGTCGATTATGTTCATACTTCAGACGGGTGGTGGATTAATTGACTAGACTTCCTATGTCGAGAGTGGTTGATTTATCATACTCGACCCTATTTTTTGTAGCATGTATCACCATCCGTGTCCAATTGAATCGGTTATCCAAGAGTGATTTTTCTTGTAAAAGTTGTGTGATTAATCAGTTCCTCTACCATGGTTGTGGCCATTTCCATGACCACTTTATAGATACGACCCCTATTTGTGTCACGGTTAAATATAGGTAGTATTATTATAATTTTTAATTGCATATAACATTTTTTAATTAGTGGTATATTGATAATTAGTAATAATAATGTTTAGTGGATTAATTAATTTAATTTTTTGAAAATAATAGCATAAATTTGTAATAATTATTTTTAGTGGAAATAAATTGAATATAGAAGGTTGTTGTTGATAATAAACATAAAAATAACGGAAAATCGAATATTTCCCATTTATCCATACTTTTGATATATTGAAGAAATATTCATCACAGAAGGAAACGGCCTATTTGTTGCTATCTTTAGATTTATTTCAAAAATTGGGTCTCACAACTATGGGAATTTCATTATTAATAAATAAATCTTAAGAAATTTTTTTTTTTTGTGACATGTTAGTTATCAAATAACTATGTATCGACTCATCAATTTAACATAATACTCACCAGTTCAATAGTAATCCGATTACTCGATGGCTAGTTGGGTCCATATTAAATTGGGTCTCACAACTATGTTGTCTATTTTGTCAACAAATTTAATTATGACATAGCATCCGAACGCAATTACTAGAATCCAACACTTAAGAATATGTTTGACTAAGCCTACAAAATTTTGATTTTGCGTTTACTATTGAAAGAAATCCTCTCCGGTAATAAATTTAAAATAGTTAATCCTAAAGAAAAGTGACACGTGCTTGAAAAAAGTTACTTAAAAGAGTAACTTTTATACCTTCTAACGTATTTTGCTAAGCAACAGTTCTCTTTATTAGGCTAGGCAAATCAATCTCTTAGAAAAAAAAAAAAAGAAAAAAGAAAATTAAATTATAAGATGCTGTCAAATAGAGCAAACAACCAGATGAAAATAGGATAAAGACGAGAATTAGGAAAATGATTTCTTCTTGTCACTTTTTACTGTCACAACTTCTTATAATCCCTATGTATAGGATGATCATCACAAATTTACAATTTATAACCCACGAGGGATATATATAAAGACTATGGAGGTTATAGACTTTTGTAATTAACATTTGAATGGCAATTCTAGAAAACTTATGGACATCCATAATTTATAAAATAATTGATATTACTGGACAGTAAAAATAATTATTGTTTTTGTGACGCATAGGCCCCCAATGCCCAAAATTTTACTCAAACCATGCTTTACATTCTACTTTAAGGCTACATTTAGAGCTTAAAATTTGTTTGGTAGGGATTAAAATTTAGTTTTTAATTTAAAAATCAAAGTCAAAATTAATTTTAATCTCGTATTTTATGGGATTCATGATGTGTGTGTTTTTACTCACAAGTTTTACGCAATTTTAACTTAATTATTTGCTAGATATTATGAGTATAAAACCTTTTTTTAAGTATTTGTTTTAAAAGCTTTGTGAGGTGGTGTAAAAGGGTGCTAAGTGAACAAACAAATCAAAGTCAAGGAAAATGAAAAGGAGTAGCAAGACAGCGCCAGGCACTAGGACCAAGGCGCCTCAACTGCCCAGAAGAAGCTGGAGAAAAACAGAGATGGAGCGCCTGACTCATAGTGCCAAGGAGCTACCCAGATCGTACATCGCGACGCTCAAGCATTGCCCTCAAGCGCCTAGGCGCTGCACTGTCTGCCCTAGGATTGCACAATTTTAGCTTGTTAAAAGTCTAGAAAGACTCCAAATTCAAGAAAAATAATAGAAGTATAAGTAAAAGAAACGAGGCACTTTTGAAGATCACATATTGAAAAGCACAAGATACAACTTGAGAATTCGAGAGAAAATTAAAAGAGAGAAAAAACAACAAATCAAGATTGGAGACGATAAGATGAACTTGGTGCAAGATTAATCCACTTCTCCATATATCTATTCAAAACCCTGTGATGCTCAATGCAAATCTCATGTTTTTCTTCCATTATTATAAGTATCTAAGTTTTTCATTAGGGCGAATAATGCAATCTTTCGAGACCCTTTATTTCTTTTATTCAAGATTAAAGTTCTTTCATTATTCATGTATCGATTTTAATTATGTACTTAATGTTTTGAATTACTTGATCACTAATTCAATGATTTTGTGAATTTTTTACGAATCGATATGTGAGTTTTATTGTGGTTATTATGTGAATTCTTAGAACTAATATTTCCTTTAACTAAAATTGATTCGTATTGAGGTATATAATTGAATTAATTAAATTGCCTCAATGAGAACTCGAAATAGGTAAATTGAATCTAATAGAAGAATTCGATCGAATACTACATTGAGTTATGAACCTTGAATTAAAATTTAAAGGTTATCAATAGATGAAAGTGTTGTGCCTTGATTTCTATTTCATATTTAAAACACTAATTCGATTTTGTGTGCAATTTTGGTAATTTCAATTTGTTAGTAGTTAGATAAAAAAAATCTAAACAATTCACAATTCTTTGTTCTTTTCATCAAATAGTAGTTAGAAATAGTAAATAAAGCATTAAAGGTCTAGTTCTCATGGGAACGATAATCCTGACTTAAATGTTTACTATATTACTTGTTATGATATCGTATACTTGCGATATAAAAAAGGACAACAATTCACAATTTTTTAACTACATATTTTATCCAATTTTATTAAAATCTACTAAAAAATTATTTTAATCCTAGCAAATCGATTGGTCAAAACTACTTGTGAAAATTGCTCAAACTTTGGACTAGCCATAACACTGCGATTGCAAATTGCCTTCCTATCAAGTCGAAGCTTATACTTTGGGTACCATCTGCCTATAAAGTGTTGTGATTTATTCTGAAGTTGAAAGAATATGAGCTTTAGTATAACAACTCTTAATTAATTTGCGTTAGTATGTTGCTCGATTTTCCTCTTATTGATATTGTTGCGAAGATAGTCTAGAGGAGTCAAATTTAGTCACAAACTATAAAACTTTCAATTAATTATGCTAACATGTCAAGAAGCCACAAAAAATCAAATATGGCCCCTGTTTGTTCCCAATGATTTCTCTTTAAATTATAATTAATTTTTTCATTTTCTTATCAACCACACATTTTTAATAAAATAATATTATACGTACATCCAAATTTCTTCCTTCTTTTTAATCCTACATTCTCCAAAAAATTATTATTATTCTCATTATAATCTCAAATAATGTGGGCCATAGTTGGCTTATTTTTTTGGTAATAAGCTATGCCACTCATGCTCTTTAAGACGTGGACGGAATGTGTTAGTCAACGATAGACATGATTAAAAAAAAAAAAAGAAGTTAAAATTTTGCATGTAGTCGTGTTAGTATTGTCTAATATCATGGATCAGATCTCCTACATGTCATGAAATATCATGAAATTTTGAAAATTAATTTGGGTCGCGACATTATATTTGTAAAGCCTACACAAAAGTTTCCATATTTACTTTTAAACCAATATTTCCACTAAGTTCAGAAAAAAAAAAAAAAACACGACCAGCAATCAAATTATAAACCTCTTATAAGTGGAGTGACCAAATAAGGTTTTAGTCCATTTATTAATTAATAGATTTTTTTTTAATGAGATTTATCCAACATAAATAGATTGTTCTATTCTTCCCATGAGATTTATCCGAACTAAACAGATTTCCATGAGATTTATTTAATGTAAATGCCTTATACTTAGTACTAGATCATGTCATTCTTTGGATAAGTCAACTGGATTCCTCGCCCAACTGCCCAGTATAAACTGGGATAATGTAGTTTATAAGTTACTATAAAGCAATGTCGCAGAGAGAGAGAGAGAGAGGACAGAGAAGGACAGAGATATTACTCCGCCATTGCAGAAGCAAATAACATCGAGGTCTGAAATCACAAGCCTTGTTTTGAGTTCTGTGTTCAATGTAATTGTCACCAAACTCACTATCACTGCCGCTGTAATACCTCCTAGCAACGTCTCGGCGGGCCTTCTTGGATTTGCCATTGTTAGGACATGGATGGGGCTATGGTCGAAAAGTATGGTGTGTTGAAGCAGCTTTATAATAGACAAGAAAACACAGTCATACAAACTAGTGTTGTTTCCTTTTCTGGGATCTTTTTTAGCAGTACGTAAATTATTTCATTTTCAAAGTTTTTCTGCTTTTTTAGATAGTTTGTCCAATTTCTTAAACTGTGAATTGAAGAGAAAAATTGCTTCTACTTGAAACTTCATTTTCCCTTGTCATGCTTGCATCGTGTAAGGTACTTCGTAGGTATAAAGTTAGTCCTCGACACGTCCCACACATTTATTTCCAACGAGAACAAGCTAGTCATTATAACAGAGTTCGCTTTTCACAGCATGCATTTGAAATACCGTAAAAAGGTGATTTATACCGTATAAAGCCATACTGTAAATACTCGTATCTTTTTACAACATGTAGTATATCCCTTGTATCACTATCAATGGATGTTTGAAATTTGGAAAAGGTTATGACAATTTTATATTACTTGTAACTTAAATAAGATTATCGTGTTCAAAATTTTGCAGGTGGGATAGGCACTTATCTGTTAGTAATGACGACAAAGGTGGCAGCAGAGGCAGACAATACTTCAATGATCGTGAAGAATCCCTCTCTTGGCTTGATATATGCATTCCTTTTTAGTGTTAGCTTTGCTGGTTTATTCTCAATCGTCCCCTTAAGAAAGGTAATTTTGAAAATTGCTACACATATTGTTACTGTTATGCCTTAGACCCAATGATAGTGCTAAAATCTCCGATTTTTGGCAATCCCATAATGTAGTCCATCGATACACTCTCGAATGGCCTAGTTGGAATTGAAAGAGGTTCAAGCAAACCTGTCTTTTTCTGATGATCCGTCTTATCTTCCTGACAAATAAGACAAGTTTTCACATAAGTGGCAATGTCATCCCGCATTTGGGGCCAGTTGTACGCACGTTGTAGTAGTGCAAAAGTGCATTCCTCTCCAGGATGCCCTGTCCAAACCGTGTCGTGACATTCCGTCATTAGTTATTTCTTCAAATCTCCGCCCTTAAGGACATATAGGCGATCTCCCTTAGTTTTCACTAGACCCTAATCAAGCCAGAACTGTCGTGTTTTACTTTGCTTGATGAGGTCGACCAAATATTGAGTGGCTGGGTCCTTATCCAAAATTGCCCGAATTTGGTCCCTTGTATTTTTGGTCATCGTGCTCCCTGAAAGAGTAGCTATAGTGAAATGGTGGCCAAGTAAGCCCGGTAACTAAGAGCATCGGAAACAAGATTACTAGATCCGGAACGATACTCTAGCATAAAGTTGAACTCTGAAAGAAGTTCCTGCCAACGAGCCTATTTGCTTGACAGTTTCGGTTGGGACATGAAGTGACTAATCGCAGTGTTATCTGTTTTCACAATAAATGGAGACCCAAGAAAATAGTGACGTCATCCCGTAAGACAATGGACTACCGCCAACAACTTCTTTTCGTGGGCCGAGCAACAATGTTCTGCTTGATTAAGCTTTCGGTTCTAATATGCTACCTGATGTCCTTCTTGCATAAGGACTCCACCAAGTGCAAAGTCTGAAGTATCGGTATGCACTTTGAATGATTTAGTCATATCTGATAAGGCTAACATCGGGTTCATCCACATGAATTTCTTCAACTTTAGAAAACATTTTGACATTAGGATGACCTGTCCCAATCCTTATTTTTCTTTGTCAATTCGGTAAGTGGCAATGCAATTTATGAGTACCCTTTCACAAATCTTC
>CAIGRP010008964.1:0-16911 GCA_903798385.1 Fraxinus cuspidata | reverse complement strand
TCACATTTTAAAATGTAAAATCAGTAATCAAACTACTATATTTTAATCATTCCATGTGTAACATTCGAGGCTAAACCCTCAAAGACAGTGGATCTAAATACTTGTATCTAAATAAAGTCTAAGAGAGATTTTGCTCTTAAACCTTCTTCATCAATAAAATTTCCAATGTTATTCAACTCTTATACTCTTTTGTATAAATTGTGTGTACGGATTTATACTGGTCTTGGACAGGAGAGTACCGCTAGGCATGAGGCCATCAGCTGCCCGTTTACTATGTCAGTAAAGCTCTCCTAACAGCGGAGGCGAGATATCCCAACTTGGAAAAGTTGGCATTCTCCTTAATAATCGCATCCAAGAAGTTGAGGCCTTATTTCCAAGCGCACAGTATCCATGTATTGATGAATTACCCCCTCAAGCAAGTACTTCAGAAACCAGACGCTTCAGATAGATTACTTAAATGGGCTGTGAAACTTAGCGAGTTCAATATCACTTTCAAACCAAGGGCAGCCATCAAAAGGCAAGCCCTAGCGGATTTTGTGGCAGAGTTTACCCCGGTTCCCGAGGTAGAAGAGAAGTTGGAACACAAAGAAACCCAAACATGGAGTCTCTCAGCCGATGGGTCCTCTAGAGAATCAGGGTCGGGAACTGGGATCATTCTAAACAGTCCAGAAGGATACACTCTCTTATGCTGTAAGGTTCGACTTTAAGGCAACAAACAATGCGGCAGAATACGAGGCCCTTCTAGCTGGCCTAAGGTTGGCAAGGGAGATGCAGGCGAAGAAGCTTGTTGTCAGTGGCGATTCGCAACTGGTAGTCAGCCAGGTCCATGGAAACTTTTCAGTCAAAGACAAATCCATGGCAGCGTACTTGAAGTTGGTTATGAATTTCATCTCTTCTTTCGAGAAGTTTGAGCTGATACAGATCTCCCGAGCTAGAAATGCTCAAGCCGACACACTTGCAAAGTTGGCAAGTAGCAAAGATTCCGAACTACATGATGGTATACCTATTGAGCATCTCTCCAGGCCCTCAACTAATGCGAGCGGGATAATAACGCAAATTGAAGAGACCCCACCTTGGATGCAGCCTATCATAGCCTACCTCAAGGATCAGATTCTTCCATTGGAAAAAGAAGAGGCACAGAAGCTCAGAAGGCGATCTGCGCACTTCGTTTTGCAAGATAATGTGCTGTATAAACGAGGATTCTCATTTCCATTGCTACGATGCATCGGAGGAGAACAGACGGATTACGTGCTCAAGGAAATCCATGATGGGATTTGTGGCAATCACTCGGGAGGTTAGTCCCTGGCCCAGAAGGTACTTAAACATGGGTACTGTTGGCCCATCTTGAAAAAGGATGCGCAATATTTTGTTCGGAGGTGTGATAAATGCCAACGCTTCCCTACCATACAAAGGCAGCCCTCGCAAGAGTTAAATGTTGTATCTAGCCTCTAGCCATTTGCAAAATGGGGAATCGATCTAATAGTCCCCCTCCCCAAAGTGAGAGGAAATGCTAACTTCGTGATAGTCGCCATCGATTATTTCACGAAATGGGTAGAAGCTAAGCCACTTGCAAAGATAACAGAGGCTAACACCTCCAAGTTCCTATGGAAGAACATCATTTGCAGGTTCGGGATTCCTCATTTAATTATATTAGACAATGGCAAACAGTTCAATAATAAAATGGTCAGAAATATGTGTGACGAGCTAGTGATTAAAAAGTACTTTTCTTCTTCCCATCACCCCCAGGCCAATGGCCAGGTCGAAGCTATCAACAAGACTATTAAGTATACATTGAAAAGGAAGTTGGATGCTTCGAAAGGGGCTTAGGTCGATGAACTTCCTCAAGTACTCTGGACTATTAGAACCACTAATAGAACCGCAACTGGCAAAAACCCCATTCTCTATGGCTTACGGAGCAGAGGCAATGAGCCCCGTAGAAGTAGGTCTACCGTCTCCTCGTCGAATGCATTTAAATGAAATAACCAATGATGAAATGAGAATATGTGAGCTCGACCTCCTAAAAGAGAAGAGAGATGGGTCACAATTAAGGATGGCCTTATATAAAAAAATAATGGCCAGTTATTACAATTCAAAGGTAAAAAGAGGTCATTCCGCGTAATTGAGCTTGTACTTCGTAAGGGTATTCTTGTCTTCCAAAGAACATGGCTCAGGAACACTGGGGCTATATTGGGAAGGTCCTTATCGCATATGTGAAGAAGTTCGACCTGGAACTTATAAAATAGAAAACATGGATGAAAGGGTACAACCCCATCCATGGAATGTAGAACATTTGCACAAATATTATCAATGATGACAAGCGTCTTATGTACATAATCAAAAGTTCAATGAAAGTAGTTTTTTCTTTGAAGCATATCTCCTCACAAACATGTTAAGGTACGATGTTCTAAATGCTACAATTGAAAGGTTACATGTTAAGGAACGATGTTTAAAACCTTGCGCGCGAATTATTATATAAATTGGTCAAGTTGTGAGAACGAATGGAAAAGTTCCAATAAAAATTTATCAAAGTCTGAAGTGATGGAGTCCTAACTTCATTAGCAAAACCTGACCTACCAACACTTGTAAAATGTCATAAACTCAGTAATTGAAGAAGCCTATGTTTGTGTCTGACCTTGTCAGTCTGATGTCATTAACTAAAGAGTTATGAGATGTTATTAAGACCCGAACCAATAAGAGTCATGCTAACACATGAAATTATTTCATAAGTTAAACCCCGTCAATTTCTAGCGTGGCTAAGATTATGATGTTATGGGGAATCTGATGTTGTTATTAAGTTGACATAAGCATAGGAGCGTAAGTTCATTTGATCCATGAAAGGTATAACAGAGTATGGAGCAGAGATAATACAATGTAAAACGAAAACAAGCATTAAGTGAAAAACAATTGTTAATTAATAATGAAGTACATTAGGATGGCCGAAGCCATTACACTTGTTTGCAAAAAGGTAAAAAGTTATGTCCTAAAGGGGTGGGAGTTGAGGAGCTACAAAAGGAACTATAGCGTTGGTGGCCACCTCAACGGCTTCGCCATCTAGTTCAATCACCTGGGCCCCTTCAGCCAGAGTTTGCGGTTCTTGTTCCTCATCTTCCCTCTCCAAGAACCCAGCTCTAAGTTCGGAGGAGTCGGGGTCCCTATGATGCACTTCCAACCACTCAATGACCTCGGTATAAGTAAAGTTTCTCCAGTATGCCCCCAAAGCGTTGGTAAGCCTCGGTCAGATGAAAGTTGGCCATGAATGATTTCTCAGCATCGCTGTTGGCACGTTCAGCATCGCTTCAGACCGTCTCCACCTCCTCATTTAAGCCAGTCACTTGGGAGGTCAGTTCCTCCATTCTCCCTTTCAAAATGGAGTTTTCCTTATTGGCTTTCTCCAAAGCCTCAGTTGCCAACTTTTGGTGGGCGTCGGATGTCTCCACTCGCTTCGTTAAGGAGGCCACCACCTCTATGGCAACGCCAAATGACCTCCCCGCTTGAGCCATGATCGTGGCCACAACGTCATTCTTCTCAACAAAGGTTTGACACTTGTCTATCCAGTATCTATGATTTGTAGCAGTAGCAGCTTGATTTCTGGAGGAAGAAGGGCAAGGCCTCATCAGCAAATTCATCGTCACGTGTGGCCAGAGATGTTTTTTCCTTGGGAACCTCTGAAGTAGAAGAGACATTGGCGGCCCTCGTCTTCTTAGATGGTTCTTACCTCAAAGATGCCACTGCAGTGGGCCTCTTTTGTCCCTCGGAGGCGACAGCAATAGAAGCTGCTAAAAGTTTCTCCCTTGCAGGGACCTCAGAACGAAGGGGTGGTATGTCATTTGAGCTGTCTACCCCGGTGGTGGATACCCTAAATTTTTTCTTTGGTTCCTCAACCACCACATTTTTCCCCTTATCAACCAGGGGAGGTTGTCATTCCTCTTGAGAGGCAGCCTCCTTGCCGACCCTCTCTATCTTGTCCCTCATCTGTTTTCCTCCAACAAACGAGGGCTTCATCCCCTTCCCAAAAGTGGACGTCGCCGCAAGAATAGTGGCCATGTCAGGGGTGAGAGGCTTCCTTTTATTAAAATTATCTGCAATATGGGGAACGAACATTAGTAAAATATTTATAAGGAGATGTGGTTGGTAACATCGGCGTGTGTAGATCTTACCTCTCCTCGCCATCAAGCCACGCTCAATCCCAACCGTCAAATTTGGACTTTGCCCATATAACCGTACATTTAGGGGTTTCAGTCTGAGCCACTCATCCTATTTGATTTTTCATATTCTGCGGTGTAGATCTTAATGTTGGAAACACATCTAACTCCGCGCTTGGAAGTTGTACAGAAGGTGGGGGACAACCATCATTACGTATTAAATGCAGCAACCGTTGCGTGTATTGAAAGTTGTACCGTATCAGCTGTCCTTTCTTGGAAATGTGCCATGACATCAATTCATTGAGGCACCTCATGTCTCTCAAAGGCATGCAACTTAATGAAATCCTTCGTTATTATCGAATAAATCTGGATTTATGGCCATCAGACCCTCTCATATGCTTCAAGAGTGCTTAAGAACCTCGGACATATAGATAGAGGCCTCGGTGTACGGAAGAACTTTGAAGAAATAATGCTCAAAACTACACCACGACAAGCCATCCTTCCCAAGAAAGGTCGAGGGTTGGAATGTTTTCCAAATAAACCACTTCGGATTGGATACTTACACAAACCAGACGTGCTTTGCTTACCTATCAATTAGGAAGAATACACCTTGTCTCTTTATTTTACACATGAAGTCTATGCATTACATAAATAAACATGCATTGACTTGGGGGACTATTGTTACGCCTCTTATCCGAGGATTCACAAAAAGGTTGCCACGTGGTGGGACTCGTGGCAAGCGGACCCACAAGGCCTAACGTGGCAGGAAAACTCTTAAGGGTAACACAAGGGTGATGTACTGAAGTCCTCATAGCATCGCCGAGGTACTTGATGGAAAGAACCTTGAGCCAAGGCATGAGCTGACACGCTGATGAAGAAGTGGATAAGCGCTGAGTTGTTCCTTTTATGGAACCACCCCGTGAATTATCCGAGGCTCTCAAGTTCGCTTGATGTTCAAGATGCCAAAGTTGTCTATCACAGTAGATTAGATTCGGAGATCTCTTAGAACTGATTGATGTAACACTTGCATTAAAGTTTGTCAGTATGTCAGTATATTGTATAGGGCAGCTGACCCCTTATCAATGCATTTATTGTATGAGTAGACCATGACGTGAGGCTTTAGTAAGGGAGATAAGGCGACGTGGTTTAGATCCAACGGCCACCACATCGGCTAGTGTAGTATAAATAGATCTTCATTGTAATTTCAAAAGGGGTTGGATGATGGATAACGAAATCAACACTCATATATTCAAAGAATGCATATAAATCCCAGAAAGGAAATATATTAACATTGGAACTATCCTTCCACATATTTCCATTTGTTGTTACATAAATGAGTTTGGATTTTGTTCCATGATTGTTGTTAGTGCAATTGCTTTCATTCTACCCGAGCTCGAACATTTTTTGTCTCTAGCCGTAAAATATCTCTCGCGTCCATTTCCTCCTTGCTACCATTGTTACTCCTATAGGAACGCTCCGGAATCGTACATGACTTGGTATAAGTGGGCCCGACATCTGTTGATTCAGTTTTTAGGATCAACAAAAACAAAGTCCAAGTTGACGCACAATTTCACTAATATTCAACCAAAAGCCTCAAAGAGTTGAATGCATTGCAATATTGCACAAAAGCGTAAATTTAATTAAATTCAGAAATCAACTAAAAATACCAATATTTATAAAACTCTAAAATCTAACATATTGTGAATAGTCTCTAGAACCTACTTAAAACCTTTAATTTCAGAAAGAAAGAAAGTTAAAGAAAACACAAAATTCAGACCCACAACTACATAAATAACTTTATAATCATTGCACGGTAAAAGACAATTCATACAGCTTCAATTCTTGTATCATCAGGATCGGTGAGGTTATTGTTGACTTTCTTGGACTCGTCGATGGCAAGTGAATCCAACTGAACGTCAGATTTTTCATTCGAGGGTCCGACTTGCTCTTGCTTCAGATCGGGCTCATCAGCTAAGTCGGCCTAATTTTTTTATTGTAAAGGCTTCAATTCCACGTTACCGGTGGAGGCATCGTCGGTGGCGCCGGAAAACATCAACCGTTGATGCATCAAGTCAGGGAGGTCGTGAGAGATTCAGGGACAAGAGGCGAAGAATCGAAGATTGATAGGTTGAGAGAATGTCAAAGATTGGATTTAGGAATTTTATGGTTTCAATATCAGCATTTAGGCGCTAGGGTTCTTGGGAGTTTTGGCTAGTTATTATGAAGTTTTATTGGATTGTGGGTTGGAATTGGATTGGGTATTTTGTGGATTGTGGGTTGGAATTGAATGGACTATTTTAAATGGGCCAAAAACTAACCTTATTAACAAAGTTTAAAAAATGTTGCGAAAAGTCTATATTAAGAACACTTAAAAAATGTTGCAAAACGTTAGTCTACAAAATCATATTAACAATGTTTAATAAACGTTGCGATAAGTTTAACTTTTTGCAACGTTTATAAAACGTTGCAAAAATAAAACATTTTCGCAACATTAAAAGAACGTTGCTATAGAAGGACTTTTAGTAACACCCGATAAACGTTGCAATAAATAAGTTTTTTGACAATGCTCAATAAACGTTGCAAAAGGCGACATTAGCAACATTCATTTAAAAAATGTTGTCAAATCTCAATTATGTTAACCAATTGCAACATTCACTTATTAGAATGTTGCGATAGACACCTTTAGCATCACTCATTTACCGAATGTTGCCTTTTACATGTTGCAAATGGTGATTTTTGTTGTAGTGATATTAACTATGTAACTTGCACTTGGACAAAGTTTTACCTCATAAATTAAATGGTAACTTAGTACTTAATAACATAACATTTATCATCTCAACTAGTGTCCTATTCTTTTTCTTAGTTAAATCATTTTGTTTGAATGTTCTAGGTGCACTACATTGATATATTATGCCATATTGTTCACAAAAAATATTTAATTTATTAGAGAAGTATTCACTTTTCCTATCTTTCTAAGAATTTTAATCTTTCTATTTAATTGATTTTCAACTTCAACTTTGTATATCTTAAACATGATAAAGCTTTATTCTTATTTTTTATTTAGTAGATATAACAAAACCCAGAATGACCATTTATAAATGTTATGAAATATTTATTACTTCATCTAATTAACATTCCATTTAATTCACATATATTGAAATGAACCAAGTCTAATAAATTAGATGTCCTTTCAAAACTACGAAAATGTTTCTTAATTATTTTAAACCATTATACATAACTCACATTTATTATGTTCTAACTTTTCACACGAAACCATTCAATTTTTTTATATTCGTTTTAAAGAAGAGTAACATATATATCCCAGTCTATCATGCCATAATGAAATAGACTCTACAAAATATTTAAAGTTTATAATTTTATTAATATTATTGTTAATAGTACAAAGTTCGACCATTTCATTACTAGAATAGCCTATGTCATCAAATACACAATTCCAGAAAAGTATAAGTTTGTTTGACTCATATATGTGGACTTAATTCCCAATTTTCCCCAAAAAATCCTCACTTATAATATTTCCATTCATATCCGGTACATATAGAACATTTATCAATGTGATCTTCTTGTCGGATGTGAATTGTAAATCTAAGCTTCATTTGCCAACAACCTTGGATTTAACTTATTACCCATTTGAATGTGTTCATTATCCTTCTTTTGATAGGTTTGAAAAGAGATCTATCATAGAAAATATGTACGTTTTCACAAGTACCATATCACCATCAAGATTCCTTCCTTTGACCTAATTGACAATGCTCGCGGTAGTAACTATGTTGTCAATAGAGTTTCCTTTGCTTTCTTATTTTGATTGTTTGTGATGTCGACAATTCTTCTTTTCTTATTTTTGTTATCTTTGTTGAAGTTTGAGGATTTTTTCTTCTTAAAATCCTTATTGAATTGTTTGGCTTGATCCAGGCATGGGCTTTGAAAGTGTTCTCAAGAGAATATTTATTCTCATCTAGTGCCCTTAACTCTTACTGAGTACAAAGGTATTTTTGAATCCCTTCCAAAGAATAATTCTTGGAATTGTGAAGGATTTTCATCTTATAACCATTCCATGAAGATGGCAATTTTGTAATGATTGCACCAGCATATAAAGTTCGTAACGACAAATTTTGTAATGAGTGCAATTTTGTATTGATTGCACCAATTTTATAAATACCTCAATCTTATTGAAAATGACTTGCAATTCATGTACTTGTCCTAATAATGATAAATTGTTTGCATGAGTAAACAAACCTTAAAAGCTTGCTTAAAGGCTTCAATGACAAATAATTTGCAGACCAGCATACCATAATAAGGATATTTACATGTTAAGAGACTCATATTATTAGACTCGTGCCAGAAATAATACATTTACTAAAAGGTGACTTCCTAGCAATTATGTGAAGAACCTTAGTAGGCATTCTGACTGGTCCCTTGACCATCAGGCCCTTTTCCTTAGCACCACAAACCAAATGCACACAAATTGTAAATAAAAACAAGTGAACAGAGCATCAAATTAAACAATTGTAGGGATCATTATAATCAGAAACTATATAATAACTAAATTTAACACATCTTTAAAGCATGAAAGTCCTTTTCTTATGTATTGAATCATATCCAATAACTATAACAATTGTTGGTCATCAGATTGGAATACAAAACCCAGGGTTCCACGAAAAACTATCTACTAGCTATCACAAAATAGAGTTATATTCTATAGTTTCATGAGTGATATTGTACACCCCTTAACGACAAAATAGTTACACAAAACATTCTAAGCAATGCCTTGATCCAAAAATAAAAGGTGCTAAAAAATTAAGCATTTAATTATTGCAAAAAGTGATATTACCAATCGATCCCCCAATCAACCTCTGATTATTTTAGGAAGCTTTTGTTAATAAAAACCACCCTAACAATACTAAAAATGCAAAATTAATTGTTTTTTAATCTTTCACCCACAAGAGAAAAAAACCAAGTTGTTTATCAATTCAAAGAAACTATAAATGAATACAAAAATAGAGGTTTAAACTCTTCTAGAGAATAAAGAAATTAAGAAAGAAACTCCTGAAAATCAGATGAATTATATCTTCAATCTTTCCAAACAGAAAGAAATAAACTATACAACACGGAAAATAGAAAATCAATCCAAAAAAGACAGAAAGAAAGAAACATCGAATGAATAAATATGATAAATACGCAAAGAAGTTGAGAAAAAGACCTCAGCTTCGAGTTTAACAATATAGGCGATCAGAGAAACATTATCTCTGTGTTTGATGGACTCTTCATCGAAACTTGTTTCTTTAAGTTTTTTTCATATGGCTTTATCACTTCAAGGGATTTCCATAAACTCTTCCATGAGCATAGAATGCTACATATAAAGCCCAATAAGGTGGCATCATAAACTATAACATAAAGGAGTGAGTGTTAATATTATTTCAAATGGACAATTCATGCAAATGGCTTCAAATAATAGAATCAAGCGAAAATTGCATCCCACATGTATCCCAAATAAAATAATGCATGTGCCTGCATTATAAAGTTTAAGAAATACCTATGATAGTCCCCACATATATATATGTTGAGGATGATTATAGTTTGTGAAAGGAGAATGTAATAGCACAAATAGCAATAGAACTTCGAAAATGAGGATAAAACTCTAAAAAGTGGTGGTTTTCGATCTTTAAATTTTGAAGGCCTTTGAGGATATAAATTCAGGCTTAATGCAACCAAAAATGGAAAATCGTGCAAAAGGAAAAATGCTAAAATTTTTACGAGACCAATTGGGCAATGTTTATTTCTTTCTTTTTTTTTTTAATTGAACATTTTAAATTATAGAAATTATAAGGTCAGCAAAATGCAGATTAGATCACAAGACTTAAATCATCCAAATATGAATCATTAGCATTGTATTTAAAGTTAATTAGTTTGATCATAATCCTTTGAAATCAAGTTAGATCAAAAGTATTTTCAGTTAAGCTAATATACGAAGATTAATCCTAAATCAATTTTGAGAAATGCTAAACGATAAATTATTGATCAAAGTTATATAATAAGTTCAGGACTGTCAAGATATTCCGTACATTGGTATAAAATTGGAATGATAATCTGAATCAGAAAAGGATTCACGATACTATTCTCGCTGAAGCTCCACATATGCAAACGAGGGCGAAAATTCTTCCGTGCACACATAAATTTAAAAGTATACATACATGTATTTATGCACATACATACACCAAGGAACGAACTAAAATAAAATAGAAGGGAAGGGAAGGGAACAATGAGAAAACCCCACACCCCAAAGTATAATTTATTGGGACTTAATTTATAATAGTTCAATAGCAGGAACTGGTGGTGGTTGGTGAATATAATTTTATCAAAATAAAAGGATTTCTCAATTTGTTGTGTGTTAAAATTACACTAAATACTAAATAACAATAAAATAGCCAGGGAAACTGTTTACCTCCCCATTTCGCAGGGTCCAATTGGAAGTTTCTAAAGCACGCTTCTGACAACAATGCGTCCGCCATGTGAATGCACCTTAACATAGATAAATCGAGTTCCACAAGATATAAAAAATACCAATAACACATATTTACACATCTATGCAAGGAAGACGAATATTGATGATGCAATGCTTGTTCAAACATAGATAAAGCTACAATTTGCTCTATTAGATGTAGGAATTAACTTGCATTATAATCAATTTGCATTCACTTTTAGTTCCCTAACTGTTATTTTTCTAAAAATAGTTATACGAGTGCCCTTTACAGGAATATAGACATATTTCCATAATCTTATTTATTTAAGGAAAAGAAAAAAGAAACATTTGACAAAGTAAACAAACTTAACTGGTTTTGATATTGAAATAAGTGAAAACATAGACGAGCAAAATGGAGGATGGCAGAAATAGTTTTACCGCATGCCTTTCACCAATTTGTTAATTCAAGATTTGTCCTTTGTATATGTATTCATCATACAACTTTAAAAGGATATATCATTTGCTTCAAATATGCTTATAATATCAATATCATCTCTATATAATACTAATAGCCAACATTACAATATCATCAGTCTAGTGGATTGTACTAATCATGTATCTTTCCTACAAAAGAAGGGTGCAAAATCAATTGTTATACCCCATCATATTTTTAGTGTACATTACACTTTTTAACTTATAACAATATAATCACCTTGGAGTAGGAGAATGGTTTAATTTCACACAACCAAACTGCATACTCAGGTAAGCTCAGAGCAAACAATATTGATTCTCCACTTGTAATAGCCTTCATCCAAAATAAGTTCAACAAGATGATTGTCCTATGAATTTCTCTTAATAACCAAAATTGATTTCTTTATTTTAAGATAAAGAATTTTGAGAATAAATAATCACTTAAAAGTTCTTCATTCAGAGGATAACCCATCAAAAACTCCCAACATATTCTTAAAGAGCCTAAGCTGACTCAATTTATCACTTATTGAAACAAAAGTGTCAAGCTTTTCACCGTGGTTAACAAATTTGCAATTATCAATTTTCCACCACATATATCTTGAGAAGTGATTTTATATAAATAAAATCTACCATAGGCTTTGATAGTACACAAAAAGGAAGTTCAGAAATCCAACAACTTGAGATAATAATAAACTACCTTTACATGTTTTAAAAATTTGATTACAGATACATGACATAGTAATTTGATTAATGTTAACTATTTAATGAGATTCAACCAAGTAATCATTCAAATGTGTGAATTCGCTAGGAGATGAACTCAATTCTTAGTTTGTTTAAACTCGAAAAAAGGAGAAGGAAAAGGAAAAAATAACTTAGCAGCTTCATGCAATACACATCATACATAACCAGGGAAAGAGAACTTATATCACAAAATGCTTATGTTCACTCCTGTCTAACATAGTAGCAGTGCGGCTATGCCCGACGGCTTTTGTATTAGGTAGAGTATCTTTATGGTCACCAGTTTCAACTCGGGCTTCATGTGTATCAGCACAATGCCCTTGAGGCAATTGGGGATCATCATGCTCAATACCCTTCTAGAAATAACTAACGCAGTGCTTCTCATTTTCTTCCTCGTCGGATATTTCTCCCCTCACCAGCTTAGGGTATAACTCAGCTTTTTAGAATAACTCTGCAGAAACTGAAAAACATATACACAACGGGAAGAAATTCAATAAAGAATATACAATAAGAACATCAAAGCAACAAACTTTGGGTATTTTGGGTCTGATTTTTAAAAAGATCGAAAAACATGAAAAAAAATCGCAATTTGAGCAATATAATTAAAGAAGTCGTAAGAAATATAAAGAAGTTGAAGAACTAGAAATTATACTTACATGTATATCTCTCAGTCGCTTCAGATTATTTAGAATTTCTATCCACAATGAAGAGAGAAAAATGGTAATTAGGGTTAACAGAAAGAGGATTTTAGTTTGCTTTGTCGAGAAAGGAACTCATCAAAAGGAAGAAAATGAAAAGAGGAGAGAAAGCAGGAAGCACTTTATAGGGAAGATATTTTGATGAGTAGTGGAAGCTTGTTAGTGGCAGCGCGAAGAGGTTGTTCTCTGCGCTGCACGGAGAGAAGAACCTGACTCTCCGTGATGTGCGAAGAGAAGAAGGCACTGAGAGGTGAAGCGTATTTGAGAAGCCTAGTAAAGAAAATATTGGGCCTAACAAACAGTACAACCCGACCCAATGTGTGAAACATGAGTGAAATATCCACATTGCCCTTTTTTCCGCACATGGCCGCCTAATTGAATAGTCAAATTAAGGGTAAGATAGGGAAAAAATGCTTCATGAATGAACAGTGCAGCGCGGAGTCACACTCCTCACTGTGCGGAGTGTGAAGAGAGAAAAAAAAGAAAAAAAAAAAAAAATACTCTCCGCACTTTGCGGAGTTAGAAAAATAATAAAATAAAATAAAACACTCCAGACTGTGCGGAGTGTTCACTCGCACAGGGGAAAAAAACAACACTCCTCAAAGCACGGAGTGTGATGTCCGCGCTATGCTGACACTGGTTCGCATTCACTCCGCACAGTGCGGGGAGTTTTTTTTTTTTTTTTGTTTTCACACTCGGCGCTATGTGGACTTTTTTATTATTATTATTTTACCGCGTTCAAAGTCAATAATTGCGGGTGTGGGTAGAAGGAAGTCCATATTACCCTTAAAGTTTGGATGAATAGTGGAGAATGAATATGAATAAAATGAGATAAAATAAAGGTTTCACAAATGAACAGTAAATTGTGGATCGATTCTTTTAAGATGGTAGGGATACAGAACATCAATTCTCATACAGGAATGGATGCCAAAACTGGGTCAAAAAGGTGTGAAAACTATCAATTGACTCCAAAATTACACATTATTTATCAACTTTGTTAACCAACACCCGTGTGACTCCACATTTCAGGAATATATAATAATTTTTTTTAATTATTATGCAATAATTAAACTTATCAAAGATTAACACGCATACCAGAAAGAAGGTCTTATTCTAAGTTTAGCTGCGAAGTTTTACCAAAAAAAAATTGGCCGATTTCAACTTTAAGGCATAAATGGATGATTTTTAAATTATTTTAGCAGGTCCTAATTTTATGATTTTTGATTATGAGTTTTATAGTTGAAGCAACTTATTTTTGGTCATTTATGTCAATTTTCATAAAACTCTTCCCAACTTGGACTGTGTCTACAAATTTATGGTTTCAAGAAAGCTACACAATAATATATGGCCATTTAGATGGTCAACCGGCTATTCGACTATAACAAAATATGAAAGACCAACTTATTCCTTTAGGAAAATATGAGACCGGCAATGAAAATTTCCCTATTATGAGAGAGAGAGAGAAATTTAAAGAAGCATTGACAACCCGGTACAGCTGCTTACTAGTCAAAACGAAAGAGACAGCAACTGGACAAAACTTGTAAATTCTCGTCATTTTTGAATGGCAATAACCGAACAATCCTAGTCTAAGCCCACGCGTTTTGTCAATCTTCGCTCTTCACACCCCGCATATATTCATCCTATTCATCGAAAAGGATCAGTTGCTGCTTTAATAAAAGACGGGGGATTTTCAAGCATCTGCAACAGTGGCATATTTACACACGAGAAAAAAGGTCACAACGTTTCTTGCCCAGAATTGCAGATCAATCTTAGTTCTTGCTTTTTTTTCTTATATTTATTTGTTTTTAGGCCAACAATCTAACTACCCTTTTGAAATTTCTGAATTCTTTTTCTGTTTGCTTTGTTTATTTCATCATTGTTTGTTCTGGTTTTCTCGTTTGTGTCTTTATAGGATAATTCGGTGCGAAAGACTGAAGCTTTTCCTCCTTGATAGATGAATTTTTTCTGTTGAAAATTTTGTTTCTTGATTTCTGCTTGCCTTCTGGGAATCGCTTTTTTTTTTCTTATGCGACTTCTTGGTGTTTATGGGATTATCTACTTTTCTTATATTAATCTTATTGTGCTGTAATAATTCATGGATTCTGGTGGATCAAGTAGATTCTCATTTAGACTGGTTATGGTAATAATATCCTGTCATTGTATTTTTCTGATGATTGTCTACTTCATGGAGTTCTTCCTAAATTTGATTTATTTGCTATAAATGGAAAAAAAAAAAAAAAGGAGCTGATTTCGTACTAGAGTCTAGAGTCAGCACAACTTCAATTTACCAAGTTTGACTCAGTGCAAAGTTGATATTTGTCAATCTAGGGGGCTGAGAAACCTGAACATTAAAACAACAGATACTTCATTTGATTTGGTGTCATTTATTTGAAAAAGTTGGTAAGCTGCAAATTGCAGCTGTTAATATGTCCTTTGTGGCAAAGAAATCTACTCCATATATTACACTAGTCCAGAGAGTTGAAAGATGAATGGAATTATAACTAAAGCAGAAAATTCTGTTGTCAATGAAATGCCTTGGGGAAGTTTCTTTGTGATTCAATCATTTTATCTATGTTTTCCATATTGAAGTGCATTGAGTTTTTTTGGTAGTTTTGTACAATATGTCCGTTGCAATTTTAACATATGTTTGGCACACAGTTTGTTGCCTTGTTGGCTTGAGTCCAATTGCTGCTATTGTGTTATTGAAGCTCTTTATGCTTACATATCATACTGAGGATCAACACTAAACACATACTCCACAATGAAAGACTATTTAAGCAATTGGCAAAACTTGGGCGCTTCTTAATTCTTAACATATTAACTTCCCCTATGCCACATAACCTACTTGGCTCTCCCTCGCATTAATCTATTGTTGCTGCTGAAATTTCATGGAGGTAACTGTATTTCTCATTGGCTTCTAATGGCTTTTTCTCCAGATCTTTTGCGGAGAATAAAAACCATGGGCTGCTTTGGTTGTTGTGAGGATGATTACATGCAAAAGGCTGCTGATAATGGACCTTACATGACAAGTCACTCAGCTGGTGAGGTTTATACTCGTCTAGTCTTTAGTTATTATAAATTACTAATTTCCATTCTTAAATGGGATAAAATTTCGTCATTGGACTCCAGTGGACTACTTTTCTTGAGTTTACTTGTGGACACTTCATTACAAACAGATGTTTCCTATATAAACTAAGTTTAGCCCTTGTTTGATCCCCAGTTTTCCAAAACTCTTTTTTTTTTTTTTTTCAAATACATTCGCACGATAAAATATTCTGCACGTAAATCTAAAAATTTTCCTTACTTTTTAACAATACATTCTCCAAAAAAATTACTATTCCAAAATCTATTAAACCCAAAAAATGAGGCTCAAACAAGGTCTTAGATTAAAAGGGGCTGAATACGACTGGCAATTTTTCAATCTTTTGGTTTATCACCTAATGCTTCATAGCACATGCAAGCTTCCGAAAGGAGAGAAGAAGAAAATACCATCTTTTCTGCTATTTCACAGTTTTCTTTTTGTTATGAACAGTATGTATTAAATTAGGAGTAAATCTGATTTATATGGTAAGTGTATAAACCTAGAATTACTTCCTTTTTAGATAGGATTATTTCCTTTAGAGAAATATCCTCTACATGTGTATATATATGTACCCATTTATAAAGAGAAATAATATATTGAGGTTTTCCAAATCATTCAACATGGTATCAGGAAGAAATGATGGCCCTGGAACATAATCACACTTGAGATTTGGTTACTTTGCTTCTAGATAAAAAGGTAATTGGATGTAAATGGGTGTTTACTGTCAAGATGAACCTTGATGGTTCTGTTGCTCGGTTGAAGGCTTGCTTGGTTGCTAAGGGGTATGCTCCAACTTATGGTGTTGATTATTCTGAAACTTTCTCTCTAGTTGCTAAGTTGGCTTTTTGATATAGAATCAATGGGGTTAATTAGAAAAGAGAAAAGAAGAAGGAGAAGGAAGAAGCCGAGAGAAGAAAAGGAACGTGAAAGAGAAGGAGAAAAGGGCAGCAACCAATTGCAATTTTATTTAATCATCAACTGATTCAACAATAATGTAAAGTTCAATAAATAGTAACAACAACCCTAACGTGAAGGGCTTGGGCCAACCCGCTATGAAAAGCCCAATAATAATAAAATAGAAACATAAATGATAAAGTCCAATAGCAATAAAATAAGTAATTCTCGATGCATCTAATGATGTCCGCATCAACTCTCCGGGGGTGGAAGAAAACTCGACCCTGTCGAGTGGATAGGTAGAAAGTCTACAATCAATCGCCCAACCATAAACTAAGGGGCTGAACGATCTTCCTTCGACGTCCATAAAAGCGTGTCAGCGGTGGTCTGAATCTGGTATCCCAACCA
>CAIGRP010008960.1:0-32249 GCA_903798385.1 Fraxinus cuspidata | reverse complement strand
CGGGATAGGTTCTTGCACTGGT
Source organism: Fraxinus cuspidata (assembly GCA_903798385.1). NCBI lineage: Eukaryota > Viridiplantae > Streptophyta > Magnoliopsida > Lamiales > Oleaceae > Fraxinus > Fraxinus cuspidata. The sequence continues at coordinate 32,227 of CAIGRP010008960.1, read as the reverse complement.
GCTGGAGCCTGGGGAGAATTTCTTTGACTTAGCAGCTGAGTCTGCATTGCAACTTGCTGGCGGAGTTCTTTGAATGCACCAGCGGTAACCACTGCTGGTTGAGGATCTGGCATCGCTGATGATTCTTCCTGATGGACTGGGTATTCTATGGCAGGAGGTTGGTTTGGAGCGGACGAGATTGTCGGATGATGACCTGAACGTGTATTCACCATGGCTTTTAGTAGCGTTTCCCACAGACGGCGCCAATGATGCTACCAAAAATCACACCTGTCGAATTTCGAACTTGACGACTGAAGATGACCACGAACGAGATCTTCTGGTACCTGAAACAAAGGCGTCGAGGTGTGTTCTCGTCGCCCCTCCGATGCTTAAGTCAGAGAGAGGATTTTATAAAAGAATATATGCTGGGAATTGTATGTAAAAATGTAACTGAATAATTGTCAATGATTCCATATTTATAGAGGTAGATAGTGTATTCCTAATAGGACTTGACTTGCTAAGTGCCTTCATCTTTAGGAATTCTTCTAAAGATGGGTATTTGACTGCTGTTGGTCTAATTAGACTAGAGCACTTAGCGGCGTACTCCTTCTGGATGTAGGAGTCCCAACTTGAGGTGTTTGAATAGACCTGGGATTCCTATGAGGTACAGTCGGTCTTATGCATGAAGGAAGCTCAACCTATGAAATGGGGAAAACGATCCCGAGGACACAACCCAAGGATTGTTATCATTGACAAGGAAAATGGGTGGCAAGTATGCTCGAGCACCTACATATTGCTCGAGCAGTATAGGCTGAGCTCGAGGATAAAGTATGTGTTCCGGGAACAGAAGAAAGCTCGGGGTTCATTATGCTCGAGCATATGGTATCCATATCAGTACCCATTGTCGATCAGGACATAATATAGGCATAATTAAACAATTTACGTATGGTATGATTGTAAAATATATATATATAGTGTAAAAGCTTTCCATAATCATTAGCCTAGATTGAGAATAATCGCTTAAAATCAGCGTGTAATAAGGGATGTAATTACTTATGAGCCTCTATTTAAACAGAGTAACTCTCACAATGAAATTCATTCATTCCAATTGAAATGGTGTCAGAGCCATAAATCAAATACCTTAGTGGTTTCTCGTGGGATTGGGTCTCGTGGTTTTGGAAACCAACTTGGCAACTTTGACTCATTTTAGTGCTTCTTCTTATATGTCGGGTTCTTCAATTCTAGGATTTGGTGATTACTCTTTGGTTTCGATCGGAAGCTTCGTGGAATTTTCATCAATTTTTGGCTTATTTGGTGTTATCGACGTCTTCGATTCAATTGGCACAAGTTGACGACATCAATGGTGATTCAATAGTTTTGAAGTTTTGCGCATGTGGCCGACGACATGATCTAGTGACTTGATCGGCACTAGTCGATGTGATTTCAGTGGTTCTGGCAGTAAGGAATGCAAATCATTGGATTTGTGGAGCGTTATTGGGCTAAAGGTAATTTCTTTTGGTTTGGGTCAGTTATCTTGGGCCGAATACTGTGCATTTGAGGTTTTGAAGAAATTAATTTTGGTTTGGCTTATTACTTTGGGCCAAAATTGTACATTTAAGTTCTGGACAAATTAGGTCGCTTTAATCTTTGGGCTGGTGCAATTATTTAGGGAATTACTGATTATACAATTAATTTTAGATTTATCTGTGCTATTGTTACGAACATCATGTCTACTGATTCATTTTGTGTGCGCTTCATTAAAAAAGATTATTCCGCATGGGAATTTCAATTTCGATTATTTGTTATAGGAAAAGAGTTAGGGGGATCATATTGATGGAAGTGACCTAGCTCCTAATGAGGACACCAAATTGGCTCAATGGACACTAAAAGATGCTAGAGTGATGACATTGATTCTAGGATCGGTTGATCCTTTGATTGTTCTAAATTTAAGACCGTACAAGACTCATAAATATATGTGGGAGTATTTAAAGAAAGCTTACAACCAGGATCATACTATCAGAAGCTTATAGTTGGAATATGAGATTTCAAATTACACTCAGGGTAATCTCACCATTCAAGATTTCTTTTCTGGGTTTCAAACCTTGTGTGATGTATCTACTCTAAGGTACCAGATGAATTGCTTGCTATTGTACATATTGTTCATGATCAGAGCAAGTGAGATCAATCTCTGATGAAGTTGCAACCGAAAATTGAGGCAACTCGCTCCAATTTGTTGAATCATGATCCAACTATTTCTTTGTACATATGTTTTGGGGATTTACTTTGCGAAGAACAACATCTCATGACACTGGCAACTTTTCAGTAACATCACATGAACACTAATCCCATCACTTATGTAGCTCATGAAAAAATCAAGGGTAGTGACATGAGAAAGGTCCAATGCTCCAACTATAAGGAATATTGGCATATCATTTTCTCACTGCGCCAAGAAATACTGCAATTACTGCAAAAAATCAGGACATATTATCGAAGATTGCCTAACTCATCCCCAGAATTGCCAAACTAATGCTTTTCAAGCTGCGATCAGTCCTAGTACTTCTTCATGTGTAGGTGGTGATCCATTGGCTCTACACCTGACATGGTTAAATATATTATTTTTCCAGCCTTAAGCTTTAAGGTAATAATACTCGATCTTCTTGGCTTGTTGATTCTGGTGTGTCTAATCATATGACTAGTTCATCCAACACTCTCTCCAATGTTCGTAATTATCATGGCTCATTTCACATTCAAACTGCAAATGGTAGTCAATTACCTATACATGTTGTTGGTGATATTAGTTCTTCAATTAAAGATATCCTTGTATCTCTTGAGCTTTCTACTAATCTCATTTCAGTGAGACGGTTGGTAGATAATAATTATTATGTTCAATTTTCTCGTGATGGTTGTTTTATGCAGGATTAGGTGTCGGGGAAGATACTGTGAAGAAGCCTAAAGTTAGACTTTTTTTCCTCTACATTTTGCTATTCATGTTTGCATTTCTTTGACTTGTACTAATGTAAGTAATAAGGATGAAGTTTGGTACATACGCCTAAGTCATCCTAATCCTACTGTTTTATCTTGATTAATAAACTCTGGTTTGTTAGGTAATAAAAAATAATTTTCTTCTCATATGTCATTTGATTGTTCAACATTTAAATTGGGAAAGAGTAAAGCTTTTCATTTTCCTGCTCATGGCAGCCGTGCTAAAAAATGCTTTGCCTTGATTCATAGTGATGTGTGGGGTATTACTCCTATTATATCTCACACGTTATAAATATTTTGTAACGTTGATTGATGATTATGGTAGGTATTCCTTGATTTATTTCCTTTGTTCTAAATCTAAGGTATTTTCTGTGTTTCAACAATTTGTGACATATGTTTAAACTCAATTCTCCTCCAGCATCAAAGTATTAGGATCTAATTTAGGTGGCGAATATATGTCTCATGAGTTTCATAACTTTCTTGAGCAAAATGGAATTGTATCTTAGCGTTCTTGTCCTTATACCCATCAAAAAAAGGGATCTGGACATGCTAGATCTTGAACTGAATGTTTGAATACCGCAAGAATTGATCTTCAATACCTAAAATAAAGGCTTCGAGGTGTATCTTCATCACCCATCCGATACTTAAGTTAGAGAGAGAACTTATGCATAAACTATATGCTAAAAATTATGTAAAAGCGTAACTGAATAATGAACTTTGATCCTAATGTTCGTGGTTGAGTTCAAAAAGAACCAAACCACATGTAATCATTATCCTTATCATGCAAGGTGTTTGAGTTATATTTAAATCTTGTTTGAGTTTGAATCATGTTGTGATAAGTAAGTAGTTTGGATGAGGGTAAGTGTTATAGAGAGTTACAATCGAAGTAGAATTAATGTTTCAAGAAAATGTGAGATAAGGATAGGAAAATCGTTCTTACGAAATATGACCCGACCTTATAATGCCCAACCTCAACATGAAGCCTGACCTCAATCCTTTGATAATTGAGGAAGGACAAGATTGGGCTTTTTAAGTTCGAGATCGGGTATTGCAATATTTGTGCTCGTCATAGGCCCCCGTGCATCCAGATCAAAGTTAGCGATTACGTGCTTGAGTGAAACATCTTGAGGTTGAACTCCATTCCTTATTGTGGGTTACGGTTGGAGGCGTGACACGTGTTGGGGCGTGTAGGGCATGCAACACACGATTTTAGATGATTACTACGTGGCATACATTCAAGGGTTGAGATTCGACGACTCTTAACCTTCCTAAGACCCCTATAAATATCCTACTTTTCACCCCCTTTTTTCACTTTTTCACTCAACTCCTAGTAAAAGCTGTTCGAGTTAGAGGCTAGTGGGTTTTGTGAGCGACCAACTTAGAAAGTAAGTGTTCGGCCTTAAGGGCATAACCTTAAGGATGCCCTTAAGGCCGAGGTTTAGGTGGCCTCTTCACCCTTTCTTCATCCACTTCATGACCTTTTTTTTGTGTGCTCGGGCGAATTAGCCTATAACGGGTGGAGGCTTTTGGTTTACTTTTTTATACTTTGTAGATGTCTCGAGGGCGAACCTAGGGTTGACCTCTTATGGACGGTCTTCGATATGAAGTTCGTGTCATGGTATAACTATTTTGTGTACTTGTTTACCAAGGCCGGGTTTAGGACTTCTAAAACTCCGAGCTCACTTTCGGGTTGGAAGGAACAATTCTTTTTTGTACCTGATCACTCTTTTAGCCCGAAAATGGGAAATCCCCGACAAAGACAGATTTAACGAGGGTCAAGAGTACCTCGAAGTTTTAATGAAAGATAGGCTAAAGCTAGTAAATCGGGATCCACTTGTAGAGAGAATTGTTTTTCTACTCGGGGATGACATCCTTGACCTTGCCAACGTGAGAGGCATCGAGGGTACGATCTTTATCTTCTTTTGTTCTTTCTTTGTATTAACCCAAACTTAAAATCGAGCTAGTGCCTTGCTTTTTACTTTTTTGCGGAATTAGAAATGTCTTTTGACCTATCTAAGCTACTTGCTAGTGTTCACAATAAGTCCACGGGTCTGCAGCCCAAAGCTTCGGCCCCGTTGAAGGGAAAGAAGATGGCCATAGAGATAATCCGATCAAGGTTTCAAGTGGTGTCAAGCAATCATCAAGAACAAAAAGCTCGATGCCTCAACTACTACCTACACCCTAGCCAAATGTTTGAGCTTCCACTCCTCGGTGCACACTCGAGATCGTCAACCTGGATGATAATCTTATACCCCCAAAATCAATGGAGGAATACGCCCAATGCTCACTGATCTCGATCATTGTGAACAAATATGCTAACGATGTCAAGCATCACGAAGGGGTGAAGACCCTTGGGCTGCTGACCTTAAAGGTAAAATCCCAATCTTATGTTGTTTTTTGTTTTTATATCTTTCGTGCTCAACCTAACATCGGCATTGTTTATCTTTTTTCAGACCTTTACTGTGACTCGAGCCTTAGCATTAGCCTTAGCCTTGAAAGGCATGAGCTCTTCATGCAAAATGGACGAGATCGAGGAGGAGAACGAGCAGCTCAAGGCAGAGCACGACTGGCATTGATCGAGACCCGAAAAGCTCTAGACCAAGTAAGTGCTACAAAAGATGAGGCCGGAGAGGCCAAGCTCAAGTTTATGCACGCCAAGAAGGGCTTCGAGGGTGAACTGGCCAAGGCTAGAGCTCGGGCGGTAGATGACTTCAAGAAGTCATAGGATTTTGGGGCATTATTCTGGCAGTATGGGTCAAACTCCGACCATTATGGCCTGAGGCTTGCTCGCCCCTTTTTGCGGATCAAGCTCCCCAAGGACTTGAAGCCTATCGCGAGGAGCTGAAGTTGGTTAACGAGCTCGTAAATGAGCTCAAGCTTTCAGTATCCGAAATCGAGGATTGAGACGAAAAGGGAAAAGAGGTCGAGATTCCCGACCAGGGCAATCCTACCAATGCCACAAACTTAAATTAGGCCTCCAACCCCAAATTTTCTTTTATATTTTTTGAAAATGTAACAAGTACATTGCCCAACCTAGGTTTAGTTTTTTATTTCAATTTCTATGGCTTGATGTTTTGTCTTTCAATGCATTTATTTTTTATTATGTTCATGCATTTAATTCGAAGATAAAAATCGAGCTCAATACAAGCAAATGTTGAGTTCTTGGTCTTAACAAGCGAAGTTCAAGTTTTGTAGCTCTAAAGAGCTTAGAATAGCTCGAATTATTGATGTCGAAGCTCAATAACCTTGAGTTTCCATGATTAGACCTTGAGCTTCTTTCAAAAGCTATAATATCAAGTATGTTACTTGGCCATTATTTTTGCCACGTAGCTCGAGCTTTTGTAAAATCTATAGTTTTTAATATGTAGAGCTCGGACATGTTACTCGGCCATTATCTTGGGCAAGTAGCTCGGGCTGTTTGTAAAATCAGTAACTTTAGTGGGCAGAACTCGAGTACGTTACTTGGTCATTATTTTGGGCAAGTAACTCGAGCTTTTTAGGAAGGTTGTAATTTTTTTAATATTTAATAATAGATCTCAAGCATACTACTTGCTATTAATTTGGACAAGTAGCTCGAGTTTTTTGTGGAAGTTGTAATATCTTTATGCTTTAATAGGTATAGCTCGGGGAAGCTCCAATCATCATTTTGGATAAAAAGATTCGAATGCTTCAAAATAGAGAAATTCCATTAGTAAAAGTTCAGTGGCGGAATCACGCGGTTGAAGAGTCTACTTAGGAACATGAGTTCGATATATATGAGTTTTACATGAAATTAAATTTTAATATTATTTTGAATGTCTATTAAATTATTATCGAATTATCTAATTATCTAATAAAAATTATTTAAATAAAAAAAATTGAAATTTGTACATATCCACGCTAGAACCTTATCATCATGTAGTTATATTTTCTAAAATTTTGAATTTCATGATAAGTTTGTTTGATGAAAGATAAATCCAAATTTGAATTAAGAGTCGTATTAGAATTATCATTATGTAATTATCCATATCAAATAATCCTATGAATACCCTCTTGTTGTTGTATTTCAATTCACACAAATTAAGAGAAACAAAATAGAGAAATAGATGAAAGAAAACGTGAGAGAGAGAGAGAGTGAGTGAGTGGGGAAAAGAAAAAAAAAAGTTTTATAGCGCGTTCGAAATCCGTTGTAAGATTTTTCGGTCCTAAATAACTCAAGTATACATGCAATTTGATGGATTAGTATGGATTTCTCTAAATGTTAAATGGTTTTGTATTTTCACTTTTTAATATTTTATGTGCTATTATGTGATCCAAATCAAAGAATGATATTGTTATTATTATGTAGATATCTATACAAAAACCAATCATAGGGCTAAATACTCCAAGTGGACATTGAGAATGGGTATGACCTAAGTGAGAATGAGACGGTCAGGTTTCTGTCCCACTCGAAAAGCTGTGTTATGTACATAATTTTCGTACTTTTTATATTAGATGGTGAATATACTGACATGAAATATATGATTGTGAAAATACCGACATGAAATATATACCAAGTGTATTTGTATACCCATTCTATATTTAAAATATTTTTCAAATGCTTGATTGATCGAGGTTGGAGGATCAAACTGCTGATAGAGTCTGTGTCGCTGGATCAAGATTTTTATTTTCTTTCAGTATTTAGCATTTAATTTAAAATTATTTGCAATCAAAATTTTATTTTCAAAATCGATGAATTTATATTTCATTAGTGGATTGAATTCATTGGATGTTTTATGAGACAACAAAATAGCTTATTTTATTCTAGAAATTTTTTTATTACAATGTGTCAATCAACTTATATAATGGTTAAAGGAATTAATTGAGTAACTTTCGAGACATAGGTTTCGGGGGGGAGGGGCATTACCGCATGGTATCAGAGCTCAGTTAATCGTTTTTGCAGACTTTGTGAAATTAAAATTTTAGATTTCTTTATATGTTAAAATTTGATCCACATGACACTAGGACTGGCATGATCAACTTCTAACTGACGATCTAAGGTATGAATGACTTTAGTTTTAAGTTAACAAGTGATTGGTTGAACTTGATATATCCTCTTTCTAGAAAGTTAAATTTTTATTTACAGAAAATTCATCGCGATGAGTTATCTAGATTTGCCTCACATCTGGTGGACATAGAAGAGAGACGAGCTCGACGGTTTGAGCGTGGACTAAGAACTAACATTAGGAAAGCAGTGGCAGTATTCCAATTGGGTACTTATCAGGGAGTTCTGGAGAAGGCTGAAGTATACACCGTTGATGATGACCACTGGTGAAAGTAGTAAACAACATATATGCTCCTTAGACAAGCAAAAATGGCATGACAATATCAAAAGGAACAACGAAGGTCCTAACAAAAAGGGAAGGATAGAAACAGGTGCCAATATTAGTGACAAGAATAAACTATCACTTTGTCCCAAATGTCAAAAACCTCATCAAGGTGAATGCCTAGCAGGAAAAGGTGTATGTTACAGATGTGGAAAGCCAGGACACGTTGTCAAAGACTGCACTGAGGGACAACTTAAAAAGATTGAAGATTAGAAGGTAGGCAATGCCAGAGTTTTTACTTTAACCCAGTAGGAGGCAAAGCATGACTGTAATGTGGTGGTGGGTATCATATCAATCTCTGACATGCCTGCTTTTATATTAATTGATTCAGGAACTACACACTCGTTTGTTTCTTCGAAATTCGTTACAAAGTCAAATATAGAATGTGTACCCCTTGATAACATATTAGAAGTATCACTACCATCTGGGAAGGTACTTAACACAAAATATATTGCGAGGAACCTAAATTTAGAAATGGATGGGAAGATTATAAAAAACAGACTTGGTGGTTCTAAACATGAAAGATTTTGACGTTATATTTGGAATCGATTGGTTGTCGAAAAATCTTGCAACCATTCGTTGTTTCGAGAAGGATGTAATTTTTCAACAACCTGGTAAAGAAGAATTTCATTTCTTTGGAACAATGGTGTAACCTCTACCCTGACTTATATTAGCAGTGCAGGCTGAACACTTGCCGAAAAAGAAGTCTACTCATGGATTCTTAGTGTCTTTGACTAGCATTGATCGGAAGGAGTTAACCACTAACAAAGTTCGAGTGGTTAGAGATTTTTCAGATATATTTCCAGAAGTTTTACCAGGAATGCCTCCAAACCAAGAGGTTAAGTTTACTATTGATCTCGTACCGGGTGCCACACCAATTTTAAAGGCCCCTTATCGTATCGCACCGATAGAACTTAAAGGATTGAAAGTACAATTGCAGGAGTTGCTAGACAAGCGTTTTATTAGATCTAGTGTCTCACCATGGGGAGCCTCAATATTGTTCGTAAAAAATAATGATGGATCAATGAGAAGGTGCATCGATTATCGAAAGCTAAACCATATTAAAATTAAAAATAAATATCCTTTTCCCTGAATTAAAGATTTATTAGACCAGCTACAAGGCGCTAAGGTCTTCTCGAAAATTGATTTAAGATCAGGTTATCATTAGTTGAAAATTAAAGCAACTGATGTTCCTAAGACAACATTTAGAACTCGATATGGGCACTATGAGTTCTTGGTGATACATTTTGGCTTGACAAATGCAGCAGCTGTCTTCATTGATATCATGAATCTAGTTCTCCACAACTATTTGGATCAGTTTGTTATTATCTTCATTAACGATATACTAATCTATTCAAAGAGTGAGCATGAACCTACGGAGCACCTAAGGATTATTCTTGAAATACTAAGAAAGGAGAAGCTCTATGCCAAATTCAAAAAGTGCGAATTTTGGCCCAATAGAGTGGGATTTCTAGGTCACATAATCACAGCCCAAGGAATTGAAGTTGACCTATGTAAAGTGGAAGCAATCACGAATTTGCCTTGGTCAACTAATGTTAAAGAAGTGCGCAGCTTCTTGGGATTAGCTTGTTATTATAGGAGATTCATTGATTTTTCAAAGATTGCCATTCCAATGAATCAACTAACGAGAAAGACCATGAAGTTCCTATAGACAGATAAGTGCAAACAGAGCTTTCAGGAACTAAAATAGAAATTAACCTCAGCTCCAGTTTTGACCATACCCAAAGGTTTAAAAGGCTTCGTTATCTACAATGATGCATCCAAGCAGGGTATGGGATGCGTACTTAAGCAGCATGATAAAGTTATCGTATATGCTTTCAGACAAATAAAATCGTATGAAAAAAACTACCCAACGCATGACCTGGAGTTAGCAGCAGTAGTTCATGCACTAAAGATATGGCGACCCTATCCATATGAAAATAAGTGCAATATTTATACGGACCATAAAAGCCTAAAGTACTTCTTCACTCAGAAAGAATTGAACATGAGACAGCGTAGATGGCGAGAATTGGTGAAAGATTATGATTGTGCCATTCATTATCATCCAAGAAAGGCTAATATAGTTGCTAACGCATTAAGCAGGAAGACAACATGACATTTGGCAGCTTTGCCCTCAATACAAAAATCTTTGATTAGAGATATAAATTACTTGCAACTTGAGGTGATATCATCTTCAGTAAATATTGTAGCACGAATTGCTACCCTCACAGTTCAACCCACTATTCGAGATCAAATTAAGAAAGCCCACGATATTGATCCATTTTTGCAAAAGATTAAAGGTGAAGCTGACACAGGCAAACGAATAATACCTTGATGTTTAAATGAAGATTATGTGTACCGAAATATGAGAATATACGAAATGAAATATTAGAAAAAGTTTACTTCACCCCATATGCAACACACCTTGGGGGAACAATAATGTATAAAGACCTTCAAAGCATATTCTAGTGGCGGAATATGAAAGATGAATAGTTTTATTCGTAATGAAGTGCATGGTTTGCCAGCAAGTAAAAGCAGAATATCAGAGGCCATCAGGATTATTAAATCAATTAGAGATTCCTGAATGGAAATGGGAACACATCGCCATGGATTTTGTAGTAGGTTTTCCAAAATCAAATAGAGAAAATGATGCAATATGGGTTATTGTCGACAGATTGACAAAGTCAAATCACTTCTTACCAATAAAGATAACTTTCAGTATGGATCAATTAGCTCAACTATATGTTAGATAAGTGATTAGATTACATGGGACCCCAATCTCTATTGTATCAGACAAAGATCCAAGATTTACTTCAAACTTTTGGAAAAGTATGCACAAAGCAATGGGGACTAAGCTAAACTTCAATACAGCTTTCCACCCACAATCAAATGGTCAGTCGGAGACGACTATTCAAATTCTTAAGGACATGCTTCGAGCATGTGTCCTAGATTTTGGAGGAAGTTGGGAAAACATCTATCATTGGTAGAATTTGCCTACAATAATAGCTATCAGACTACCATAGGAATAGTCCCTTATGAAGTTTCATATGGTAGAAGGTGCAAATCTCTAGCTCATTGGGATGAAGTTGGTGAGAGAAGAATTCTAGAGCCTGAGATTATTGAGCGAACAGTCCAAGCTATTGAGAAGATTTGGGCTAGAATAAAGACTGCCCAAAATCGACAGAAAAGTTATAATGATAACAGGAGGAAGGATCTTGAATTCGAGGTTGGTGACAAAGTTTTCCTAAAAATAGCTCCTATGAAGGGAGATATTCGATTTGGCAAAAGGGGAAAGCTCTAACCAAGATACATAGGACCTTTTGAGATTTTGAAACGTGTGGGAACTGTGGCTTATGAGCTGGCATTGCCTCCTGAACTTTCAGCAGTACACTGTGTCTTCCATGTCTATATGCTTCGGAAATATATATCAGATTCTAGCCACATAATTAATCCTCATTCGTTAGAAATTCGTCTAGATCTAACTTACGAGGAAGCTCTAGTCAACATTTTGGATAGAAAGATTCAAATGCTTCGAAACAGAGAAATTCCATTAGTAAAAGTTCAGTGGCGAAATCACGCGGTTGAAGAGTTCACTTAGGAACATGAGATAGATATTAAAGCTAACTACCCACAACTTTTTGATAACCAAGACTAAATTTCGAGAACGAAATTTTTCTTAGGAGGGGAGGATGTAATATCCCAAAAAACAATAAAAAAATAATAATAATACGCACAATTTTTTTATGAGGCATAAATGCAAGTTTTGAGATTTTAGGGTAACCTAATAATTTTACCATTTTCTAGGGACCAGGTGTAAATATTCCTAATAGTTCGATATATATGAGTTTTACATGAAATTAAATTTTAATATTATTTTGAATATCTATTAAATTATTATCTAATTATCTAATAAAAATTATTTAAATAAAAAAAACTTGAAATTTGCACATATCCACGCTAGAATCTTATCATCAAGTAGTTATATTTTTAAAAATTTTGAATTTCATGATAAATTTGTTTGATGAAAGATATGTCCAAATTTGAATTAAGAGTCCTATTAGAATTCTCATTATGTAATTATCCTTATCAAATCACACCTATAAATACCCTCTCGTTGTTGCATTTCAATTCACACAAATTAAGAGAGAGAAATAGACAAAATAGAGAAAGAGAGAAAAGAAAGGAGAGAGCAAAGAAAACATGAGAACGGGAGAAAAGAAAGGAAAAAAAAGTTTTCTAACGTGTTCGAGATCCGTTCACGAGAATTTTCAGTCCTAAATAACTGAAGTATATAAGCAATTTGACGGATTAGGTATGGATTTCTCTAAATGTCAAGTGGTTTTGTGTTTTCACTTTATAATATTTTAAATTAAGTATTTTTGTGCTATTATGTGATCCAAATTAAAGAAAGATCTTGTGAATTATACCATAGGGTATAATTATGTAGATCTACACAGAATCCAGCCATAGGACTAAATACCCTAAGTGGAGATTGAAAATAGGTATTACCTAAGTGAGAATGAGATGGTCAGGTTTCTATTCCACTAGAAAAGGTATGTTATGTGTGTAATTTACTTGCTTTTTATATTTAGATTGTGAACATAATGACATGAAATCTATACTGAGTGTATTCGTATACTCATTCCATATTTAAAATATTTTATAGATGTTTGATTGATCGGGTTTGGAGGTTGAAACTGCTGAAAGAGTCCATATCGCTGTATCAAGAATTTTATTTTCGTTCAATATTCAGCATTTAATTTATAAAATATTTTGCAACCAGAATTTTATTTTCAAAATCGATGAATTTATATTTCATTAGTGGATTGAATTTATTGGATGTTTTATCTGACAACAAAATATCTTATTTTATTCTACAAATTTTTCCCGTTACAATGTGTCAATCAACTTTTATAATGGCTAAATAAATTAATTAAGTAACCTTTGGGACATAGGTTTCGGGTCGTTACACACGGCCTTAAGCTGCATAGGTGTATTAGCTGCATGCATAGGGAACAACAATACGCTAAATAAATGTATTAGCTGCATGCACAGGATATGGCCTTAGGCTAAATAGATGTATTAGCTGCATGTACTGGGCACGATCTAAAGCTAAATATTTGTATTAGCTATATGCATAGGGCACGACCTTACGCCAAATAATTGTATTAGCTGCATGCACAAGACACGAACTTATGCTAAATAGGTATATTAGCTGCATGCACAAGACATGGGCTTACGTCAAATAGGTGTATTAGTTGCATGCACAGGGCACGACCTTACACCATGTCTTGTGCATGCAAGCCTGAGTTAATCTAAGGAAGAATAAACTACTGAGGGCATATAAGCCTAATCTAATACGAAGTAAATGAAAACTAAGTAATCTAAATACCTAGGGGCATGGCAGCTACTTGTAATAAATATTTAGGTTTTCATCATTCCAAGGCTTTGGAAGTGGTTTCCTCGAGGTGTCCTTTAGGCTGTATGCTCCACCTTTTACTCTCCAAATGACTTCAAAAGGTCATTCACATACAAGTTCGAGCTTTCCCTAGAGGATGGCTAGCAGCTTCTATCATGCTAAGGACTAAATCTCGAACTCTGAATCTTCTAGATTTAACCTTGCTGTTGAAGTTCTTTGCTGTTTTGTTTTGATAACGTCCAGCTCTTAGTGAAACCTATTCTCGCACTTCTTCAAGTAGGTCATTGTTCGGTTGTTTGCCCTTCAATGGGCTCGAGTCTCTTTAATGTAGGAAAGCTGACTTCAATTGGAATCGTGGTCTCGATGCCGATAGCTAAAAAGGGTGCCAATTGCTGTCTTATGTAAAGTCCCGTATGTTCAAAGTATAGAGGGAAGCTCATAGGGCCAATTACCTCTAGCATTCTCATTTCTTGTTCAGAGGGCTAATTACCTCTAGCATTTCCCATTCCTTGTTTGGAGATCTTGTAATATGATCCGAATAATTACTTCAGAGAGGTCATTGCTCTGAGGGTGTGAGACTGAGGTCAAGCGATGGTCAATTTCGAGGTTGGCACAAAAAATTCTAAATTGTGAATTATGAAATTGCCTTCCATTATCTGTTATGAGATCCTTTGGTATCCCGAACCTACACAATGGACTTTCATATGATTGACCAGAGCTTAGGTTCCGAGATTATTGCCAGGGGTTCAACTTCTACCCACTTGAAGAAGTATTCAACTGCAATCACAGCAAATTTTAGTTATCCTCTTGCCAACAGGAAAGGTTTGAGAATGCTAATTCCCCATTGTAGGAAAGGAGCTAAGTAATGAATGGAGGTTAGCTCTCCGACGGGAGTGTATACGATGTTGTCGAATCTTTGGCAATTGTTACACCTCCTTATGTAATTTGATGCATCTTTCTTCATGCTAGGCCAATAATATCCATATCTTATAAGCTTGTAGGCAAGAGCTCGAGCTCCTTGGTGATTCCTACACACACCTTATGAACTTCAGTCAAGGCTTTGAGTGATTCGGAAGGTCTAAAACATCTGAGACAGGGAAATGTAATGCTTTTTTGAAATAAGACTCTACAAATAATACAGTATCTAGGTGATCGAGACCTAATGCTCCTTGCAGCCCGAGACTCAAATGGTAAACTCCCATAACTTATGAATTCAATTATCGGGTCTATCCAAGAGGGCTCCTGGTCAATGTCCATGACACTTGGCTTCTAATTTATGCTAGGTTCTGTTACTATCGGTGTCAAATCCAGCACCCAGCGAGAGGGCGTGGCTACTCATGCTGGATCTGTCAGAGTCACCATCGTCAGTGGGGAGCCACTACAGAAAACTTGAAGACGTAAGCGCCGATGACGAAAGACCTTCCTGAGGTTGAAGATGAAGCAATTGGATTGTGGCTTTTTTTTTATTGTGGGCCTTTTTGGCTATTGGCCCTCTTGTTTTTTTATTTAAAAATAATAATAGGTCAAATCTAATTATCTAATATGGGAACAGATTGCATTGAATCAGATTTCACACTTCCCAAATTTCAATTACAATTCCAAACGAAACCGACAGTGCAAACCCTATCTCTATTCTCAATCCTTCCCTCCCTTGCACCTAGCCCCTGCCTTGTGACTGTGTGACATGCTATCGGCCGCCTACAAGTCGCCTAGCCTCTCCGAGCTTCGCCAATGGCCTACATTGCTATTATGACTTCGAGTTTGATGCCTCTTTTTTTTTTCCTTTTCTTTTCTTCTTCTTCTTTTAGACTCTAGTTCATAATTTGATTTATCATTTATGAATTATGAGTTATGATTTATGTTTTATGAGTTATGACTGTTAGTGTCAATGTGTGTCTATATTTGTTTAGTTCATGAGAATTTACATTTATTTTCGTATTTGATTTTTGAGTAAAGTTAGCACGACGAGTGGTGGGGATTTTTGAAAAGTTCTCTGTCATTTTCCAAATTGTAAGCAAACAATAAGATGGCTAGGAAATTGAGTAATTTTTACAGAGATGAAATGGAATTTGATTATTTGTCTATTTTAACCAATAATCAGAGTGCAACAATTTATTTTACTCAAGAGTATATAGCTCGAAAGCTCCAATATTTATTAACTATGTCTTGCATGAGTTTGTAGTCTTTTTTTTTTTTTTGGGGGTCTGTACAAAGATTTCTAATTGAAGTTAAAAAACCTTTGTTTGAACATTTAATGGAGTGTTTTGGGAACATCATTTTTTAGTGTAATTTTGAATAGAAGTGCTACTAAGATAGTTGTCATCTGTGAGTTACAAATTTTTAGTATTATTTAATTAAATATTAATAAACGATCTTTCTATTACGACTGTTGAACATAAACGGTCAACGGTCGACGACCACCTTAGCTGACCTCCAATTTTGGAGCCACTTATCACCATCTTGATATGTATCGTTTTATCGAGTCCATCTACTCCCATAAAGACAAGCCTAGATAATGTATCGACCTTGCAATTATCAGCTCGGGCAATTTTCAGAAGGTATAGGTTACTGGTTGACGTTTTTAGCTCTTTTAAGGTTATTGATGTTCAAACCCTGCATTAGAAAGGGAAAATAGCTAAGCCCTGTTTTGTTTTGAGAAAAATCATACTTTTAGTAAATTTTCATATAATTGATGAAATATATGGTCGAAAAGTTGATAGACGACCTCGCTATTACGATCGTTGACTACCGAAGGTGGTCAATGGCCGCCTTAGCTCACAAACATTCATGGATCCGCCACTGCTCGAGGTTCCAGTCATTTAGAGATTATAAAATTGCAGCATATGTAAAATAGATTTCCAAATATTACATTGCTGAACCAAATTTATTCATATGGTAAACATTAAACTTATAATGAAATCTCGTTTGAGTTACTATACCGCTTAATTTTTATTTTTTGTCAATAAACCTTCACGTTTATCTCACATTGGTTTACTTTGTGCATGTTTTCAAATTTTTTATTTCTGCATGACCTTATTGAAAACAAAATAATTTAAATCTCATTATAAGTTCAATAAGCGCCAATATTTTAAAGACCATCGTTACATTCCCATTTTTATGTTATTATGTGCTCTTGTTACGTCTCGTCAATAAGGCTCCAGTCAGAGCAACGTTGCAAAAACCTATGAGCACGGCACCACATGGCTATTATAGGCCAAGCCAATTTGATAGGGCCGAACTTATATCCCAACTCACATGACAGAACCTGGTCCATTCGTTGCGGTCGAGTCGCTTCAGCTGAGGCGAACCACACAAGGCGCCTTAGGAGAGCCTTCATAAAAGGTCCCATTGCAAGTGGATGATGTGACAACTTACTAAATAAACAATTCTATTCAACCAAACATGTCAAGTCTAGTCTTACATGTGAGGTCTAGGGTTGCCAAAGTGTCACACCATTGAATGTAACATGACTTGTGAATGAATGATGGATGTCTACGACAAGAGACCCCAGTCACTAGGATAAGGCTAAGTGTCTCTTGATCCAACGACTCTTACTCATCATTTTCTACTTTAAAAACCTACACTATTGTCATTTAAAGATAATGCAAGTTTATATTCTCAACATTTAACTTTGCTCTCTTTAATCTCTCTATTATTCCCGGGTCCGAACCCCTTTTACATAAAGTACGTTCCACGCCTAAATATGTACTCTTACATAGGCAAACTTGATCGTCGGAATGAGTGTAACCGCCTCTCCCACCAACAGAGATCAGTCGTACACTCTAACAATTTGTCCAAGTGTGTAGGAATGGGCTACATGGATGTGAGAGGAGCTTAAATCTGTTGGCCACAACACCCCTACAAAAAGTGAGATCAACAGCTCCTATCAACAGTATTTTTTTGTCATGATAGATGTCAATTAACTCAGCATTTCGTCAAGTTTAACTGCAATGTCAGATTGATCCATTAGTTTTACTTAGGGAAACTAACGGAAATGACTAACATGAGGCAAACACAAAAGTTGAGCAATCAGGGGGAAAAAAAGGTTCAGTGACTTATAAGTTCAATGACTACCAATTTCTATGCCCTCCACCTTTTTAATAATAGAAAAACTAAAGTAACTACTAAATAAATGGATCTATTTTTCATTTAACTGAAATAAGGCTATAATTTTACTTTAAAAAAAAAAACCAAAATCGCTAATTGCGTGCTAAATAGAAATTTTGTGCAGCACTTATCATAAAGTCAATAGGTTGATGACACATTTACTATGAAAAATTGAGATAAGAACTAAGTTAATGAACAAGTCATCATCTCGAAAATCAATTATTCAAGAGCATGTAAAGTCTACTGATATTTAAAGATAGAAGTTTACATGTTATAGAAGACTTTCTAGGGATGCATATAATCTTGTGGAATCTATTTATTCTTCACAATAGTATATGACTAATTTAGTATTTGGAAAGTAATAGTCTAACTAAATATTCAGACAGGGAAGAATCTCTCTGAAACTACTTTTATTTATTTATTTTCATTCTATAATTATTTATTGATCATCACTTGATTATGATGGAAGTTTTAGACTACAACAAAATTTTTCATAATTTGAAACAACAGCTTTAGAGATGGACATTCCACGGGATATTATTCAAACTTGGCAACTATAGAAATTAATTCTTCGACGAACATACAAATAGACTTTTTATATCTAGAATACATGTTAATTTACAGGTACTTACCAAGAGAAGACTTTGCATGTTATATTTATATCTCTTATTGAAATATGTTTCATGTCATCATTGACTTCTAATAGATCTGTTATTACATACAATACAAATAAAAGGAAGGAAAAATAATAATCTGAAAGTCTCCATGGCCATGGGATTGCATTTTCTGAAAACCCAATTCATTTGGGCTTGATTATATTTTTCTCAATAAAAATTGTACAAGAGTACGTAAGATCTACCTATATTTAGACATAAAGATTTCCATGCCTTAAAAAGAGTTTCCAAATAGGGAAAATTTCATAGATAAGAGGTAAAGTTTCACCCATTTCGAATTGAAGAATATAAGGTTTAAAATTTCAAATATCAGATTTTTTTAAATTTTATTTATAAATTAATTAATTAAACATATATTTTATGAATTAAATATATTAAGCTCACAATTCTATATAATTTGGTCACAATTTTTTTCACAATCACAAATCGAAAATTTTATAGGTCACAATTTTTCATCGGTCACAAATTTATAAAATTAATAAGTCACATATTATTCATCAATCACAAATCACAAATTTTATATATCAAAAATTATTTTAATTTCACAATTCAAAAATTTTATAGGTCATAATTTGATCATCAATAACAAATCAAAAGTTGAAACGTCACAATTTATTTATAGGTCCAAATCACAAATATTATAAGTCACAACTTATTAGACAGTCACAAATTATCAAATTATCGATCACAAATTAACATTTTTTAGGTCAAGTATTATTTTTTTTGTCCCAATTTATCTTTTTCATTAGTCGAATATTGTTTATCGATCACAAATTAATCAATTTAATGATCACAAACAACCAAATAATATGTGACCACCATCAACACTTGTGACTACCGCTTCACCACTGCCCCCAATAGCATGGCAATTGAAACCCCGTCGTCGGAACTACTACCACCACCTCCCGGCAGCAAACCATCGTCTAAAAAATCTAAAAAATACTGACATCACCACGACCACCACTACCCATCCACAACTACCGCACCACCACCACCACTAAAACCACAGAACCTCTACCAACATCCTTCATCCTACAACCCAAAAAAAATCCCCAACCCTACCATCATCACCGCCGTCGTCACAACACAGATCCACCATCACCACCGCACAAATGCACCACCACCATATACCACCACCACCACCATCTTCTCTATCTCCATTTACACCATACCCAACCACCACCTCACCACAGATCCACCGCCACGCCCACAACATACCACCATCGCACACTGCACCACCCACAGCACACCACCACCATTTACAAAGCCCCACACGTTGTGACAGAAAGAAAATGGAGAAGGGAAGGAGGAAGAGGAAAGGGATAGCAGTGGCAACACAGGTTCCACTTCGAGTTGCGCGAAAGTCACGGCGCCGCCCGCCGATCGTGTGCAACGGTGCTGCTGTCGCTATGAGGCATCGTTGCGCCAATCGTGTACTGCTACTGGTTGGTCGTTGGAGCCGAAGCAGTCTTTCTTTTACTTATTGACGTCGGAGCCACCGGAGGGGGAGAGAGAGAGAGAGAGACGTGGTTAATGATTTGGGATTTTGAGATTTTTAAGGTTTGGGTAGTATTAAAGATTTGAGTTAATATCTTATTTTTGTATAAATAAATTTTATATCTGATTTTTGAAATTGAATCTTTAATATTATGGTTTTGTATAATTTCCACTTCTAGATGTGCATAGTCTCATGGAGCTTACTTATTCTTCACATTAGTGTATAACCAATTTAGCCCTTTGGAAAAGAATAGTCTAAGTGAAAATTCATGTTAGGAAAGAATCTCTCCGTATAAAAGTTACTACTATTATTTATTTATTTATTTTTCATTCTATTATAATCTACAACAAAGATTCTCTCGATGTGAAACAACAGCGATAGAGAGGAAAACTTCACAGGATTTTATTCAAACTTTGAAAAAGGACTAAAGAAATTGATTTTTTCGACGAACTTACAAATAGACTTTTTACGTCTAGATTCTGCGTTAATTTCCATGGTCTTGAAATGTGATAATTTGCAAGTTATACAAATATCTCTTATTGAACTATGTTTTATACCATTATTGGACTTCTATTCTGTTACTACGTACAATACAAATACAACCAAGGAAAAATTGCAATCTAGAAGTCTCATTGACCATTGGAATGCATTTTTTGAAAACCCAATTCATTCGGGCAATTCTGCTTATATTTTTCTCAATATCAATTTCAAGTTCCACCCAAGATGTATATTTCTCAATAGCAAAGCCCAACTGTACTGATCGTTGTGGAAATGTAAGTATTCCCTTCCCTTTTGGCACAACAGAAGACTGTTACCTCAGTAAGAGTTTCTTCGTCACTTGTAATGACACCCACTACGATCCTCCCAAAGCATTCTTACAAAACTCATCCATAAATATCACAAGCATATCCCTGGAGGGCCAATTGCGAGTCTTGCAATTCATAGCTGTTATTCTCTGAATGGCACCAGTTTACTCTCTACTGACCCCTGGATAAAGATTCCCATATACCTGACGGTCAATAATACTGTGAATAAGTTCACTGTCATTGGTTGTGACACAATAGTTTTTGTATTTGGGAAACGGTTAAACAGGAATTACACCACAGGGTGCAGTTCCCTTTGTGCCAGCGAGGATGATCTGGTGAGGCTCTTGTTCTGGTGTTGGCTGTTGCCAGACGTCTATCCCAAAAATGTCCAACGAGGGGTACTTTATTTGTGAAGATCACAGTTTACAAGAAGCAAAATGCCTCCAAGAGGCACAAACACACTGAACTTATAAAGTAATTGGCGATAAAAAAGATATATAGCTGATGCTTATCGTCCTGTAACTACCCACTTCTTCCATAATGGATAATTTGCCAAAAAATCGTCCTTAACCGCTGCCATTATTTCTGACATTTAACCGCTCCTGATTGAGGTCCTTGGGTTGTGGAATGAACGGTTTCAATAATCGTCGCTTTAAATAATAGTAATAAAGGCGCTATACTCGCTCAGACCTTAGGCGTGTTATCGGCTTGGGCGATGATGGGTCATCGCTATATGATTCCGTCTTGAGTACTGTCTTAGAATTTTTCATGGTCTCATTTGGGCACATCCTTCGAACTTCCTAACTGGGCTTCCATCTTTGGACCATTTAATTGGGCCTCATTTTTATGCGTCAATAGAACCTCTCCAGTTATGCATGTAAAAGCAAAAACTTAGAGTGTCACGAACCCAACAATGGCGATGGATATCGCTGCTATTGCCTGAGAGGTTATCAAGGAAATCCATACCTTATTGATGGTTGTGGAGGTATGGTTGGGTTAAATTTTTCCCTATGTATTATCCTGAAATACAAACATATCACTCTCTTTCTCAATGGTCTAGCATCATGTTTTTCACAATGAATTGATCAATACATTTCTTTCTTATTATTTTGTTGATGCGGATATTGATGAATGTCAAGATCCAAGTCTCAACGATTGTGAAAAGGACCGTTGTGTAAATACAGAAGGAAATTTTCAGTGTGTCTGCCCGAAAGGTTACCAAGGTGAAGGGAAAACAGATGGACGAGGCTGTGTTCGCATCCGTGGGGAATCAATTACCTTGAAACTTGTTGCATGTCAGCAAGACTGTTCCATAGGTTGTGTTAACCGATTTTTCCATTTTTTTTCTTAAGGGTTAGCCTGTCAACAGAACTTTAGGAATAGTTCACATATAATTTGTAAACCTTTCATCCAGTGGCGGATCTAGGAATGGAGTTCAGCTAGGGCGGTCATTGACCGTTGACCATTAATCGTCGACATTCAACAGCTATAATAACGAGGTCCTTTATAAATATTTAATTAAATAATATTAAAACAAATAAAATTAGTTTATTTCATTTACATCAATGAAAATGGTACATGATGCTTGCACATAAGAATTTCAATTGAAGTCTTACAATGAGCTAATATTTAAATTACCCACAAAAAATGCAGTAGCCCCAGCACAAAATTGTATAAAATTCCAAAAAATTACAAAATCAAAATTCAAATCCAAAAGTTGAACATTAGTTAATCTAAAACACTATCATCCCTGAGGGGAGTAGCAACTTTATTAAGAGTATTGTTTTTCTTAATCTGTAAAACACTATAAAAAAATTTAAGAGGATGAATACAAAAAAAAATCAAAACACTATAAAAGATTCAGTTTCTGAACATTAGTTAATCTAAAACACAAATTTTAGAAAATCAAAACTGAATTACATAACAGTATAAAAAAATAAAAATCAGAAGTTTCACATTCACAAAATTAAACAAAAGACAAACACAATAACAGATTAAGGAAGATAAATGCAAAAAAATTACCAGCAAGCAACAGTGAGGCGACGTGTCTGTAACATCGAAAATCGCCAAGCTGGAGTCGAGACTCGAGGTAGAATAGAATAGGGTTTCGACTTTCAAACGTTGTGCTAATGGCTACCAACAACTGATTTCTTTTTCTTCTAATTCCAAATGGATTCTCACTAATGGGCAGTTTCAAAAAAAAAAAGGCCCAACTTAAAAAAGGCCCAGACGGTGATATTAACTCTATGTGACACTTCCGTTGAAACAGAATGCATAACTATTATTCAAAACTTACAAACAAAATCTGTGGTATGGGCTATAAATCTTAAAGCTTCTTCTTTCAACGGTGATTGCAACTTCACCATACGCTTTCGTTTCAAATAATATAAAAAAAATGAATATAATTATTATTATTGTCTTCCTTCTACAGGCATCACACTCTCTACTAAAGCAAATAACAACATTTTCATCAATGCTGAGTCATTAGATATGGCAGACTACAAAGAATGGTATTAAAACATATTTAAAACATTTTTTACCTTACCTTCTTCCCGCTAAAATATAACGGAATACTATATTTTATGTTCTATGTATAATTGCATAATTATTTTTCACAGGGTGTTAACTAATAACGAAAGCCTTGACCAACTTATGGATGGAAACTCATTGATTTTTGTGAGCTCACCAAAGCTTTTGCCTCTGCAAACAATAAATTCACATCTATTGCTGAATTACTATGAGTATACTTAGAGATTTTTTCTAGATTAAATATACATAACATACATACTGCTAACGATCCAAATACTCTATTGCTGAATTACTATGAGTATACTTAGAGATTTTTTCTAGATTAAATATACATAACCTACATACTGCTAACGATCCAAATACTTTTTACGCTTGCCTATAAGTCCCACCCAAACTCCATCTTCCCCAGCTTTTTTTTTTCTACCTGTCTTCTCTGTCTTGTCACCCGCAAACACTTCTGAAAATTCAATTGCTCGATCACTGCATCTGAAGCTCTTGACGGATCCAGCACAGGAGGCCGCGGGGGCTGGACAGGTGCTAGGTCCGCACCTGCTTTCATCAACAAAACAGTAGGGATAGAAGCTAAAATCTATTATATTCGTCCTTTGAAACTTTTAATGACATGGACTTCTATAGGAGTCAGTGTTCTTCTGCTTGCTTCCTGTTTGTTATACTTGGAACTCAATAGAAGAAACTCTTTCTTCAAAATGGTGGATTATTGTTGCAAGCACGACTCACTAGAAGAGAGAGGTCACCAGATAATGCAAAAATATTCACTTCTGAAAAGCTCAAGAAGGCAACAAACAACTTCCACGACAGTAGGATTATAGGACAAGGAGGCTTTGGCAACGGTCTATAAAGGCTTCTTATCAGATAATAGAACAGTTGCAATCAAGAAGTCCAAAGAAGTTGATCCAAACCAAGTCGAGCAATTTATCAATGAGGTGATTGTTCTTTCTCAAATCAACCACAAGAATGTTGTCAGGCTCCTTGGTTGTTGTTTAGAGACCACCCAAGTTCCTCTTCTAGTTTATGAATTTATCAACAATGGCACCCTTTTGGAACATATAAACAATGAAAAAAAGGCACGAACTCTTTCTTGGGACATACGCTTAACTATAGCTTCAGAAGCTGCTGGTGTGCTTGCATATTTGCACTCTGCAGCTTCACCTCCAATCAAAGACCGAGATGTCAATTCTGCAAATATTCTTTTAGACACTACTTTCACAGCAAAAGTGTTTGATTTTGGAGCATCAAGATTGGTTCCACTAGATCAAACCCAATTATCTACTATGGTGCAAGGAACATTTGGATATTTAGACCCTGAATACATGCAAACGATCCAACTCACTGAGAAAAGTGATGTATATAGCTTTGGAGTAGTCCTTATGGAGCTATTAACAAGAGAAAAGGCATTGAGCTACAACAGACCAGAGGAGGACAGAAATTTAGGTAGTTATTTTATTTCTACACTTGAGCAAGGCCATTCAAAATTCTTGATGATAATATCGTAAGTAAAGGAAATAGTGAGCAGTTAGTAGCAGTTGCTATGCTTGCGAAAAGGTGTTTATACGTGAGAGGAGAGGATAGACCTCGTATGAAGGAAATAGCTACGGAACTTGAAGGTCTGAGACTATCAGCAAAACACTCATGGGCACAAAATGAATCGAACACGGAAGAGATAGAATCCCTTCTTTCTGTGGAACTTAATACCTTTTCTAGTGTTGACGGCCATAGCAAAGGTATTGTGTATGGTAGCATGAGGAATGATATAATTCAGGGGCGGACGCATAACTTTAAAGTTAGGGGGGCACAATCGAACTTGAAAAGAAGTCGGGAGAAAATTTACGTCCAAAAAAATCACGCCTCGTGTAATTTTACATCCGAAAATTTACATGGGATATGACTATTTAGGATGTAAATTTTCGAAAATTTTTTATTTCATATTCCATATAAATTTCCTAATAAAATTATGAAAATTACATTGAGAAATTTGTATCGCAAAAATAATAATTGTTAATAAAATAATTGATTTTTTTTAAAAAAAATGCGAGTTAGATGTCTTTCTTTAAGACTCACATTTAACGTGTTTTTAATTATTTTCGATATCTGTTTGGACTATTCGATATGCTCATAATATAGTTCTCGAAACAAGTTTTGCAATGATATAAGCAATTTGTTTTTTGAGGTGATATAAACAATTTCTAAATTCGATTAGCGTACGATCGTCGGAGAATTTTTAAAATTAACATGTTATCGAAATTCAAATTTATTGTGATTTTTTCCCTGTTTGGTGGAGATTAAAATCATTTTTTTAGTAAATTTTGATAAAAGTTAAACATTTATGGATTTCATAAAATATGTATTAGAATTAATTGATAACTTTGATTTAGATTAAAATTAAAATTTCAATCTATACCGAACATAAAAATAAAATAAAATAAAATAAAAATCTGAAAAGTTGGGGGGGGAAGTATCCCCCCGACACCCCCGGGTCCGCCCATGATATAGTTCTCCCAAATGAAAGCAACAATTGTAAGAAACGAATTCTGGGAACTTATGTTTGGATATTTGTGAAATTATTGATCTTAAGAAATAGAAGTACATTATCAAATGAGGTTAACAACAACGAGTAGGGGTTTAAAAATTGACTGGCCTACCTAGGTCAGGGAAAACCTGGCCAGTAAAAATAACCAAGAACTAGGCGTCTATGCCATCTCGGCCCATAGTAGGTCTGATTGCAGGCTAGACAGCCTTTGAAGGCAGGTCGTTCTAGGCTCAATGAACTGGTTTGTTCAAATGGGCTGAAAAAGGAATTAAAATGGGAGCAATAGCTCTAGACTTCCCACTATTCTCACAATATTTTCTATTCTCTCATAAATATTTTCTACTGACATCATGTTCAATTTTATGACCTATCATGCCAGGTGTTAAACACCAATAGTTGTACATAGCATTGTTCTTTTAGATAAAAATGGATCCACAAATTACGACTACATGTGCTATTTTTTCAAATGCATCTTCCACCGTTGAACCATACATTTCAGCACAAGAACTCATGGAAAAATGGCTAGAATCTGAAACCTCTTCTTTATTTTTATTTTTTTTATTTTTTCTTGTAAATGATCAATTACTTAAATAATTTACAGCTTGCATTTTGGGCATGTTGTAAAAGCTTAATATTTACAGCATAATTTTGAAGCATGTCGTACAGATTGATAAAAAAGTATTTACGAATTTTTCTTTTTAAAAAAAAAAAAAATTATTTACGGCATACATGTTGCACGTNAAAAAAAAAAAAAAAAAAGGAAAGGAGCAGCTGGATTTTTTACCGCTAACATAATTGCACGCCGTAAAAAGTGCAAGAAAAGAAAAGGAGAAATATCTTACGACAGACATATATGTTGGTATGCTGAAAAAAATGTAAGACAAAAATGTTAAAGTACATACTAAATAGATGGATCTATTTTTCATTTAAATTAAGATAAGGCTATAATTTTTTAACCAAAGTGACTAATTGCTTGCTAAAAAAAAAAAAATTGTGCAGCTTATTAGGACTTACCATAAAGTTAAAAGGTTGACGACACATTTAGTATGACAAATTAAGATAAGAGCTAGTTAATGAACAAGACGTCATCTCGAAAATCAATTATACAAGAGCATGTAAGCTCTACCGATATTTAGAGATACAAGTTTATATTAATTTAGCCCTTTGGAAAAGAATAGTCTCATTGAATATTCAGTTTAGGAAATAATCTCTTCGTTTAAAGGTTACTACTTACTATTTATTTATTTTCATTCTATAATTATTTGTTGATTTCCACTTGCCAGTCATGATTATGATGGAAGTTTTAGACTACAACAAAATTTGTCATAATCTGAAACAACAGCATTAGAGTGGAACACTCAATGGGATACTATTCAAACTTGGCAAAATGACTAAAGAAATTAATTTTTCGATGAACTTACAAATAGGCTTTACATCGAGATTACAAGTTAATTTCCGTGGATGTAACAAGAGAAGAAATTGCAAGTTAGATAAATATCTCTATTGAAATATGTTTTATATCGGTATTGAACTTTTGATTCTGTTAATACGTACAATGTAAATACAACCAAGAAAAAACTATAATCCAAAAGATCATGTAAGCTCTACCGATAATATTCAGAGATACAAGTTTCCATGATATAGAAGACTTTCTAGCTATTCATATATATTTATATAATCTCATGGGATCTACTCGTTCTTGGCTCTAGTTTATGACTAATTTAGCCATTTGGAATAGAATAGTCTAATTGAATATTCCGTGTAGGAAAGAATCTCTCCGTGTAAAAGTAACTACTTTTTTATTTTCATTGTATAATTATTTATCAATCGCCCCTTGCTAGTAAAATTGAATTGAAAAGGGCTCGCCTTGGGACATTGAACAAATCTATATTTGTATTATTCAAACTTGACTAGCCAAGAAAACATAATGGAACTAATCAATTTTCCAAAATAACTAAATAAGTTAATTTTTCAATCTAGAATACTCGTTAATTTCCATGGACTCGGTAAGAGATGACTTCGCAAATTATATAAATGTCTCTTATTTGAGGTACTTTTATAATATTATTAGAGTCCTAATTCTGTTACTACAAACAACACAAATACAACCAAGGAAAAATTACAATCTAAAAGTCTCCATGGCCATGGGATTGCATTTTCTGAAAACCCAATTCATTCTGGCAATTCTGCTTTCATTTGTCTCAATATTAATTTCAAGTTCTATCCCAATAGCGATGCCAAACTGTGTGGATCGTTGTGGAAATGTAAATATTCCCTTCCCTTTTGGCCTTACAGAAGGATGTTACCATAACAGTACATTCTTAGTCACTTGTAATGAAACCTACAGTCCTCCCAAAGCATTTGTACAAAACTCAAACATAGAAATCACTGACATATCCCTGGAGGGCCAATTGCGCCTCCTAAACTACATAGCGAAAGATTGTTATCAGAATGGCACCAGAACGCTATATGTTAGTTCCTGGATACAATTAATCTGGGGCCTCGCCATCAATAATACTGCGAATAAATTTACCGTGGTTGGTTGTGATACTAATGCTTTTGTGCATGGTATGCGGTTTAACAATAAATTTTATCGGACAGGGTGTAATTCGTATTGCGGATCCAAGGGGGATTTGTCAGACGGTATGTGTTCTGGTCTAGGCTGCTGCCAAACTTCTATCCCAAAAGAGGTGCAGATAGCAAACCTGACATTGCAGAGCTATAATCAATTCAAAAATGTGTCGGATTTCAACAATTGCAGCTATAGTTTCCTTGCTGAGGAAAGTGCATTCAATTTTACTCTAAGTAGTCTTTCCAGCCTGAGGAATGTAACAAGTCTTCCTATGGTGGTTGACTGGGCGGTTGGAGATGGAACTTGTGTGGAGGCTCGAAATAACATGTCCAGTTATGCATGTCAAAGTTCGAATTCCAAGTGTCACGAACCCAATAATGGTTATGGGTATCGCTGTTATTGCGAGGAGGGTTATCAAGGAAACCCATACCTCGTTGATGGCTGTCAAGGTAGGTTAGATTTAATTTTTTTCCTAGGTAATTTCTTGATATACATACATAGCTTGCTCTCGTTGAGGATCTAATGTCATTTTATTTGCAGTGTTTGAAGAATATAACTTCATTTGCTTTTCTGTATTTGTTATTTTTTCTTATGCAGATATTGATGAATGTCTAGATCCGAACAATAAATGTGAAAAGAGATGTGAGAACTCAGTGGGAAATTATAGCTGTATTTGCCCGAAAGGTTACCACGGCGACGGGTTGAAAGATGGACGAGGTTGCATTCGTAGTGAATCACTTGTCTTCAAACTTGTTGCAGGTTAGTATGAATTCTTTGGATAGATCTTAACCTTTTCTCTCATTTTTGTGGACTGGTGTACCCTGCCAACAGAATCTCGGGAATTTGTGTGACCTTTAATATCAAACCATATTTCCAAAAAAAATTCTAGCCTGTTGGTTCAATGAAAATAAAGAGGGAAAAAGAAGTTAATGTTAATTCTTTTTGCCCCTTGAAAATTTCAACAACAGGGATTGCCCTAGGCTTCATTGTTCTTCTGCTTGGTGCCTGTTGGTTGTACTTGGAACTCAGGAGAAGAAAGTTGATCACAATGAAGCAGAAATTCTTTCTTCAAAATGGAGGATTGTTGTTGCAAGAACAACTCATTAGAAGAGACTACTCTCCCGATGCAACAAAAATATTCACTTCCGCTGAGCTCGAGAAAGCAACAAACAACTTTCATGACAGTAGGATTATTGGCCAAGGAGGTTTTGGCACTGTATACAAAGGCTTCCTATCAGATAATAGAATAGTTGCCATCAAGAAGTCCAAAGAGGTTGATCCAAACCAAATCGAGCAATTTATCAATGAGGTGATTGTTCTTGCCCAAATAAACCACAAGAATGTCGTCAGGCTTTTTGGATGTTGTTTAGAAACACAAGTTCCTCTGCTAGTTTATGAATTCATCAACAACGGCACCCTTTTTGAACACATAAACAGTGAAACAAAAGCACACGCTCTTTCTTGGGACAAGCGCTTAACAATAGCTGCAGAAGCTGCTGGTGTGCTTGCATATTTGCACTCGGCAGCTTCACCTCCAATCATACACAGAGACGTCAAGTCGGCGAATATTCTTTTAGACACTAATTTCACAGCGAAAGTGTCTGATTTTGGAGCATCAAGATTGGTTCCTGTGGATCAAACTCAATTATCAACTATGGTGCAAGGAACGTTTGGATACTTAGACCCTGAATACATGCAAACGAACCAATTAACGGAAAAAAGTGATGTTTATAGTTATGGAGTAGTCCTTGTGGAGTTATTAACAGGAAAAAAAGCTTTGAGCTACGATAGACCAGAGGAGGAGAGAAACTTAGCGAGCTATTTTCTTTCTAGACTGAATCAAGGCCATTTATTCCAAAGTCTTGAAGATAACATTGTATCCGAAGGAAACAATGAGCAATTAACGGCAGTTGCTATGCTTGCAAAAAGGTGTTTGTACATAAGGGGAGCGGATAGACCCAGTATGAAGGAAGTGGCTATGGAACTTGAAGGTCTAAGACTATCAAGAAAACACTATTTGGTACAAACTCAACCCAAAGCAGAAGAGATGGAATCCCTTCTCTTCTGGCCAACGAATGCCTTTGCAAATGGTGAAGGTAATACCATGGGTACTGGTTATGATAGCACGAGGGATCATATACTGTTACCAATGGGTGGTGGTAGATGATCTATTATTGGTAATAACATTGGAATATTACCATATGGATGATCTTTGAAGATTAACATTATTATTGTTGGTTTCACTTTTATTTCTTGTAATCATGTATCTGTGTAATAATAATAGACTATTATCTTATCAAATGTAACACGTTTCTCTCTCTTAGTCTCTGTTGAAGAAGGGACTCCAAACTCCACGGAATCCGGGCTCAGTATGTTGAATCAACACCACAATTATCCAACTCAAATCAAACCAAAACACCCCCAAAACGGTTGCTTCACACAGCTGCCCACAAAGTGCTGAGTGTGAGAGGTTATGGAAGCTCAAAGGTCAGCCACAGAGGCTAGGGTAGGAGAAGAAAACAAGCACAGTAAAGCACAAAGCAAGACTGGAAGCACGAAGCCAAAAGGGATGCAGTTTTCTCTCAAATACATGGCTAACCAATTTTCACACTCTAATATCAACAGTAACAGGGCGGAATATATAAAAAGGTTAGGTATGGGCTTTTAGGTTAGGAAATAATAAGGCTCAATAGGAATAAGTAGGTTGTCAACCAGATAAAAGTCATCCAAGTTTCGGGTTGGGCCATGAGCAGCACTAATTTAATTAGGCTGCTTCAAATTGCCAAAGTGGATTATATGATTGTTTTAGACAATAGTAGTGTCGATATACAACTTCAGTCATTTGGTCAATACCGACTGAAATAAATAATACTTACATCATTGTCGGGAGGTAATTTGACAACAATTTGCCTAACAGTCTCCAATCATGTTTAGTGATTGAGGTGTTGGACTATATATATAGAGAGAGATTAATGATCTAATGAGCATCGATGCTCATCTTATGCAAAACATCGGTGACATGTAATATTAATTCATTGATGGATCATCGGCGTTTAGTATAAGATGAACACTGGTGCTCATTAGATAATTCCTCTCTTTATATCTCTACTATCTTAAAAGAGGCAACACACCATTTACTGTTCATTTCTGAAGTTTTTTTTTTTAATCCCATTTTATCCCTACAATCTTAAAATAGGCAAAATCCAAGCTTTAAGGGTAATATGGACTTCCTTCTACTCATACCTACAATTGTTGACTTAGAATTTCTTCTTGCTTCTTGGACAACTCACCGTTTACTGTTCATTTATGAAACTTTTTTTCAGAGGCAATCCACCGTTTACTTGATTATAAGTGTTTGTAAATTTGGTTAATATTATTTTTAAATATAATGTACACTTTTAAAATATACAAGATAAAAATGATTTTGTTTTGCCATGGGTTTATCGTATATTATTGTTAAAAAAATGGTCAGCACAATGCTGATTGAATGCTCCGCACAGTGCGGACCCGGAGCATTCACTCTGTACTGCGCGGAGTCACACTCCGCCCAGCGCAGAGCGGTACTCCACGCTATGTTTTGCTAAAAAAAAACTTTTATAAATTTTGAAATTACTAGTTTATTTCTTTTTTTTTTTTTTTTGTCAAAAAAATGAGCATTTCATTATTCTACTTAATTAAATTTAGGTGATAACATTTGCTTACTTTTTACACACACTAAATCCAAGTTCACTTATTAATAATTTAATTAAAAATATAACAAAAGCTCAC
>CAIGRP010008954.1:0-22197 GCA_903798385.1 Fraxinus cuspidata | reverse complement strand
TTTTTTTTTTTTTTAATTAAGGAAGTCGAAGTAGATCCTTATCATTCTTGTTATGAAAGAAATGCAGTAGATCCTAAAAATACCAGAAATCTAGGAAAATAAAGATTCATATCAACTCTCATTCCAGCAGTCAACCTCTCCATAGTACAGATGTTTTAAAAAAGAAATTTTATTATGAGATTGTTCGAGCTCCATTTTCGGAGATTTTACATTAAAACTTATCACTAAATTTTTATAAAAATGTATGGTTAAAAATGAAAGAAAAATTTTCAATTTACGTGTAAAACTATTTTATTGAAGAATATGTGGTTGCAAATGAGTTTTGAAAAAATAAATTCTTGAAAAAATGGGAACTAAACATAGGCTTAAACAAAGGAACAAACTATTCATTTACATCAAATTCGAGATTTTTTCAATAACCCCAATTTGTCATTCTTTCCACTTTATAACAAATATTTATTCCATCTATATCCCCTTTTATATATTAGAATTAATATATTTTAATTGATTTATAATTATTTCAATGTGATGATTATTTTCATTTAACATATATTTTTAAATTATAATCAATTAATAAGTATTCAACAATAAATTAAAAATTGTTCATTAAGAGGTCAAAAATTACAAATTTGATAATTAATAAATGAGCACTACAATAACATAAATATATTAAAAATAGAAATTAAAGTACAATACAACATTAAACTAAAACAATAAGTGACAAAAAGAGTTGTCATTTTTATTATATGTAATTTTTCTTGTGCGTAATTTTTTTTAATTGCGGTATTGTGTTTAATGTTTTTTGTCAATTTATTAATAAATACAATATTTTAGTTCATTACATATAAATTTTAATTTAAAGCTTTTTGTAATAATATAATTTGTAATTAAATAGTTTAAAATAAAATTTGGAATCATCTTCAATTGTCTAGAGTTACACCAAATTTGATATTCCTCGTTGGAGCAGGTCTAAGACATTTGTTCAAAACATATGAAGGTAAAAAAACTATTTGAAGACTTATGACGAAAATATGAATAATGTTAAAAAAGGTATTTATAGAAGTTTGGACTTAAAATTGCAGGCCGATGACTAATTTACAGACAATATGCATCCTATATATCAATATCTCAAAAAAAAAAAAAAAGAGCTTTTACTTCTGTAAACACACTCTCAATCCATATGTGAGACAAAAAATAATTTTAAATTTGAAGTTAAAAAAATCATGATTGTAACATCCAAATTTTGTCCAATCATATCTCATGAATAGGCTAAGAAAGAGACCAAAATATCCATCAATATTCCAATTAGAATATCCCTGTAGGATAAACCTCAATCGTAGAAAAAGATGAACATGATAAGACTACGACATTCAAATGGAAATAGAGCAAAGAAAAGTCTCTTCGAGGTTGAACTCATATCCTTAAGAAATCATATTTAGAAATCAACAAATTATTCATTTTTCTTGAGATGTTACTGAGAATAAATAAGTGGCTTTTATATCAGAATCTCAACCCACAAAAAACCGGTCTGTTCTCTTTACCATTTTCAACCTGTTTTCTGTTTTCGATTTTCCAAAATAGCGAAAACGCGTTCTATTTCCCATTTTCGAAAACGAATTTTTGAAAACAAGTTAAAAATTTATAAAGAAAACACAAAACGACAAATTGATCGTTTTGAGTGTTTTCAGTTATAATCAAGTCAAAATTTTCAAAACTTGTTTTTGGTGTTTTCAAAATAATTTTTCAAAATGTCAAAAAGAACAAGTTTTCAACAATCTCAAAATGGACTGCGCTTTGGGGGTTTTGAAAACAATTTTTCAAATGCCAAAAAGAATACATTTTCAAAAATCTCAAAATGGACACTCAAAACACAAAACACAAAATGAATTCAAAACACAAAATACAAAACAGAAACACAAAGAGAACAGTCTCTAAGCTTTTCGCCTTTTCCTTCTGCAAACTGTTGAGAAATAAAACGGATCGAGGTAATATATATGACAAAATATGAAGTATATGATCGCAAATAAATAACAAAATAAAAAGCAAAAAATAATTGGCAGATAAATCGAGTGTTTTATTCAATTGACTTATACGGAGAAAACAAATACAATAATTTTGTATACACGGTAATTCTATATTTCAATCATACAAAACTTGTAAAAGGAGTATAGTATTTATAAGGATGAATGTCAAGTCCTAGAACTACCACAAAGATGGAAACAAGATAAAAAAAATCATATGTAATAATGGAAACAATATTTTTCCAATAAAAACACGTGTAAAAAAGGAAAAAATATTTTCTCAAAAATTCTAACTGGACTTTCAGTGCATGCAGTAAAAAAAAAAAATTGGTCCTAAAATTCTCATGAAAATTAAGCAATTATGTTTGGAGAAGTAAAAATAAGCAAAAAGAAAAAAACAGAAAGTTTTATTAAGAAAGGAGGTGCAGGCTGAAGGTGGTGACAGAAGCATAGAGAGCACAAAGGAGTGAGATACAAACTGCGTGCATTTCATCATCTGTGCTCTCTATCTTCTGTCAACGTAATATCACCGATGCCTCTTCTCCTCTTCCTACCCTTTATTTTTCCGACTCCAATCCCAAAAATTTGTGTTCAAGCATGAATGAGATCTCAAAACTCAAAAAGCAATTGCCACAAGAGTTCTCAATGAAGGATTTAGGGACGTCTGCTAACCAGATCCTTAGTATGAGAACAAACATATTTCGAGTAACACATGAAACTAATATTATCGCAAGCTGAATACATTGACAAGGTGCTCAAGAAATAAAAAATAAGAGATTGTAAACCAGTAAGAACTTCTTTACCAAGGATCGTTTTAAGCTTTCAAAGAAAGAATGTACAGAAACTATGATCCGTTATCTCAGAGGGACAACAAATCTTGCTATATACCATGGAGAATCTCAAATTTGTTTACTAGGCTATGTCGATGCAAAGTAGAAGAAGCGCCATAGGTTATATCTTTACCTCAAGTAGTGAAACAAATAGATATAAATCAGTTTGTGTTGGACAAAATTTACACCAATCGGAATCACGCCGATATACCGACGAGGGGTGTTTACAATTGAGAAGCTGAAGTTTTGTTCAACTTCTCTTAGCCTTGGAACTTAGCAGATAGGGGCAAAAGATTCAACCATGTCTTGGTAAAATTTGGAGATGGCAGTTTTCTGATATGCTATTGGATCAGCCGGAGATTGCTTGTTACAAAACTAACAACAGAAAACATAACTTTTTGCCTCACGGTAAGCCTCTCAAGAACAGTAAAGTTACTGTTCATATTCTATATCAGAAATCTTCTCCTTATAGATTAATCACTCAGAACAGCACAAAACCCTAATTGTTTAGAATGGAAGAAGGAAGAAGAACCCTAAACGAGAGAAGATTGAGAAAACTTGCGCATGTACTGTGTATCTGTTCCAACTTCCACCTGACTGAAATGAGGACAGAAGTTTCAAGAACCTCATCATCCAGCATTCCAACTGCCACACGCAAGTTAAAGTGCATATTTGACAAGCACGATTTTAACAAGCATATGGACGGACCGGGTCTTGGGGTCCATCACAGATTGGACCATACACTTGTTGCACAGGATCAAATGGTCAGCACACCCAACACAAATGTCTATCATCTTTTGCTTAAATAATCCTCCTTACGGCGACTGACCACCTACTTTTTACCATGATGCCGTACACTTTAAGGGCGGTGGAACTCTTGCAAATAATTTCTAGAAACCATTTATTGAACAACGGATGCCATTCTCTTGTTCTTTCTTAGGCAAGATGGGAGAAACAATAGATACTGAACTCCCATTGAATCAAGAACTTGTGAATCTTCCTTTGTCATGAGTCACTGATGGTGAATAACGACCAAGAAGTACATAATTCTCTTCGGATAGGCCATGAAAGGAGAAGTAGGAGAAGGAAGGCTGGAATGCCAAATATGGGACTATAGAAATGCATTTAATTGTCAAAAAAAAGAAGATTTGATTGAGTATCGAGGATAACCAAAGACGGATTTAGGCCGGGCTGTAGCCTGGTCCAGTCCGTGGCTTGTTAATAGCTTTTTTTAGTGAAAAAATATTTTTCTTGAAAATAGTTTTTCGTGAATCCGTCTCTGGTCGTGACGTTTCGTGGTCCTCGAGCAACCCGTGGCAAGAAAAAAAAGAAAAACCCTTCTGAAAAAAAGTATAGCTTTATAGAGAAGAACAGGCAAACTTTTTTAACAAAATTGAAAACTGAAAAATAAAACGGTGTGTTCATACTCACAGTTCAGAGTCCTATCCTTTAAATCACAGGGATACATATCCAGGAAAAAAAATCAGATTTATTTGTTCAATGAAGTAAAATGTTTGATGACAGAATTCTGTTTAATTAATTAGTTGTCTACTGAAAAGGCTTGCTATTAGAAGCTCTATCTACATGGTGGCTGGCCTGCAGAATAAGGAGATTCAACTGCTAGTCCCATCAGTCAGTATGCCAGTGCAAATCCCCCAAAGTTCTCTTCTATCATTCAATGCCAGCCGGTTACTGGACACAAGGTAGCTGATTAATTATTATTTTCTTTGCTTTTTCTGAGAATAAGTAATTATCCACATTTTCTTAGCTGAGGGCTCACATTTTTAACTGCAAATCATGTAAAATTCTTCACCATCGCATTTGAGTATTGATATATTGATCGAGAAAAAAAATGATTTGAAGGAGTTAGATTATGATGGATGATGATTTTTTAACTCGTTTGAAAAGAAAAATATTGAAAATAATATTAAATGATATACATTTAAATTTATATAATAATTTAAGATTTTAGATCACATGATTTAATAAATTCATCGTGATGAGTCCTAAATCGTCCTCACGCAAGTGATTATATACTACACAGTTTGGGTAGATCTTGAAGTTCCACTGGTTGTCTATCGATTATGCTTTTTGATCTTATCTCGATTCTTGATTTACTCTCAAATAAAATACTTGGTACTTATTTATAAATGGTAAAATTTTATTTTTAATCTCATATCTCAGTGGACTCCAAGTACTATTAACCTTATTCATCAATTATTTTCAATTTTATTTTTATAAATCTTACCAAACGGAGGCATAATCATCTAGATTTTTTATTTTTTGTTTCATTTCATATTGTCTCGTACTATCCGGTACTATCCAATTCTCGAACACACTCAAATTGCAAGACTTTACAACAATATAAAGCAAAGGCAGAAGAGATAAGTAGTAAAAAGCAAAATTAGAACTTTTTTTTATATCTAATTAATTCAAGACAAAGCAAATACATATAGGTGTAAGGGATGCATGCCTAGCAGCAGCAAAACAAGACATTTCCATAAATGTCCAAACCTTTGATAAATATTCCAAACCCAAACCGTAAACTAAACCCCCAAACAACTGCTTAAAGCCTCCATGAAGCTACTTGGTATGCATCTCTTACATCCCCAATCTTTTATCTGATAAAAAACAGCAAAGCAGACCAAGGACAAATATGTAAAAACAGAACCAGTCTAAGGTTAAAAAGGTAAATTCGGACCGCTACCCTCAATTCCCCGCAATGCAATAATGCTCTCCTAGTTTTGCACTTAAGGAGAGCAAAATTGCAAGGCCTTTTGTTTGTTGTTGGCTTTCTGACTTATTTATATTTCTACCTTCCTCTTCTTCCGCCTCCGCTGCGGCTGCCACCACCATACTTCTTGTCCTCCTCCACCGCCACCAAAGGAGCAGCAATCAATCATAGTGCTATCCAGAAAAAAGTGAGACTATAGAAAGAAAAGTGAATGCAGGTATGAGAGGAGGGGGCATATGTGTCCCTTATAAAGGCAAGAGTGTAGCTTTTTGGTTGAATATGAAACCCTTTTGATTTTGATATATATATATATATATATATATATATATATATAGAGAGAGAGAGAGAGAGAGACTAGTGTTAAAATTGTATAAGCTGGTTAAGGGCGTGTTTGTGGGGAAAGTAGAAATCCCCACTAGCTCGAACTCCAAGACTCTTGAAATTTTCATATTACTGCCATAAACGAGAAGAAAAGTGGGACTTAGTGGGGTATTTGTTTGTGTATGAATGTGAACATGCATTCATTTTCACTTTTGCATATGTATGTTGGCTGTCTTTAATCCATCACTCTCACCTCAGACAAAACTATTCATGACCAACTCATTTTTATTGCCATGTAGTAAATTTTTTGTGAACAATTTGTTGCATGTACCTCTTACTTTAGGCTCTGACTTATTGAATTTACACTTAACACAATTTCGCATCACCTTTCAGATTTCATACATTTAATCCAATCATTATAAAACGGTCCAATCATTTATTTGTAAATCAAGTATTAAAGTATCCTTTTGTGAATTGCTCATGACCATGAAATTATGTCACCTAAGAAATTAGGAAACAAGACAATTTGAAATAAAGAGAAAAAAGTACCACCTGATGATAATTATTAAGTAAAGTAAACTCGTAAATGATAATGTCGAATCATGTCTAATGTTTCATTTCAAACATAAACAAGAAATACCAGCGGATTGTGTCATGTGCGGATATTTGAGCTTTACTTATAGCTAAAGGTATAATTATGGCGTATTTGATTGTTGTAACTTTTTCCGAAAATAGATATGCTAGATCAAATACATAATCGATGAAATTCCTTATATGTCTCATTTCAGTATTCTTGTTGATTCCAATTCAGTCTAGTTCAACGTAACAAATTTGCCTATATTATTTGTCCAACACTATTTTTTCCCATATAAGCAATACAAGAACTTGTATTTTGAATGAATTTAAGGCCATTAACCCCGAGGTGGTTAGGATTTGAAACTAAAATTCAGGAAACATTCCAATTCAAAGAAATATTGAGTCCATAATCATTAATTGCATGCTTGGCTTTTTGCATAGTAAATAAAAACATTATGTAATCGTAATGAGTACTGAAGGAAAGAAAATGATTGATAATTTTCATGGAAGCTTCTAATGATTATTGTAGTTTTATTGAGTTCTCAATCATTTAATTGAAATGATTGTTTCAAAAAATACGTACGTACGTGTGTTTGTTTTCTTTAAAAAGGCAAAATTAAGAGATTGTGAATGAAATAACAAAAAGTATATATTTTTTTTCATTTCCCCCTTTTTGTAACAGAAAAATATTAAATTAAGTCGAGACTATATCGGAGCAACGGGCTTCCAACACATAATGTGTATACGTGGTAGCTACTATTGGACAAATTACAATAGATAAAATTTTAATTTTTTTTTTCTTGAATGATTTAATTTGGAGATTAGTCCATGTTATCGAATAAGTCAAAAGTGTATTAAAAATTGGGACCGCTACGAACAAAAGAAGTCGTAGAATTGTACAAATAATTTTGTGACAGCAACAGTGTAGTTGAAAATTGAATATATTGTGTTTTAATTCATTTACAAAATAGCTCCTGCAGCTGGGCATAGAGAAAGTTGGATCGACTAGAGTGAAATTATTTGTTTGTTGGGTAGGGTAAATGTGTTGTTTCCAGCACTAAATCCAATTAGTTGAGCTGTTTGCACGAATAAGATTAAAACTAATGGATATAACTATTTCAACAAATAGTGGCACTTTTGGCTTAACCACTATTAACCATATATCGAAAAAAAAAAAAAAACGAACCAATTGATTATTGTATGGGTCGAATGTTTCTAAGAGAAATAAGCAAATCTCTTCTTATTTTGAAAAAGTTAGCGAGCGTGTTCAATAAAAGTTAAGCGCGGAAAGTTTCTTGACATTCAAAAGATTATGGCTCGAGGGACATCCAGCAACAAAGCCATATATTTTTTATTGTGGGGTCAAAAATTAAATTAATATTTTTTTTTTCAATAATATAACATTAATGAAATTTATTCAATCCACTACTATACATGTTTTCTATACATTTTCATACTTTGAAACTTGTTATATAATTACATCATTATTACTATTTTCAAATGCATCGTTTTCAACATACATAATTAGACTATCATTCAACTATCAATTTGCAA
The DNA here is from genome assembly GCA_903798385.1 of Fraxinus cuspidata. Classification (NCBI taxonomy): domain Eukaryota; kingdom Viridiplantae; phylum Streptophyta; class Magnoliopsida; order Lamiales; family Oleaceae; genus Fraxinus; species Fraxinus cuspidata. The sequence continues at coordinate 14,161 of CAIGRP010008954.1, read as the reverse complement.
TCCCATAGTGTGGTACAAATCGTGGATTGAGGACTTGGAGGCGTTTGCCATTACGGTGGAGAAAAACGCTGCCCGTTTACCAACATCGATGTTGATGAACTAAGTATAAAAAGACAATTATACGATGAAAATTGCAAACCTATGTATTATGAGAAAAAAATGGTTCAGGGGCTTGAAAAAAGTAGGGATACTGAAAGTGAAGTTGAAAAAAAAAAAAAGAATAAAGTGGGCATTTGTAGGGACGGATACGGGTTGTAGTCCGATCTAGTCCATACCTGTATCCAGCCCTGGATATGATCAAGATAGGATCAAATTATCAATGAATCGTCGAAATTAATTTATTTCTAGACGTTGTTTCAAGAAAATAAAAACTAAGAAATTTCTTATTTGTGACTAACCTAGAAAAATGACTTTGGAGATGCACAATGCTGCTGCTAGTTGTTAATTCTAAAAATTTACTTTCTTCAATGTCGGCACTTGCCACGTTCCCATTTTAAACGCATAGATTTTTTTGCAACACAATGTATATTTAGTCAAACTATGAGAAGTTGAGGCATGAAACGTTTTTTTTATTATTATTATTATTATTCTATTATTTTTTAGATTTTGCCTCAATTTGCTAGTTAAAAATCAAATTTTTGGTATAGTTTGATAAAATGTGTGGTTGAAAAATTACGAATCTTATGGAAGAGTTGAGATCTGCAATCCAATTTTGCTGTCCAAATAGCTGTCCATCAAATGAATTATTAACATATCATCAATAATTAATATATTATCTTAAATTTACTTTAATTAACTTTACTACTATCTTATCAAATTGATGACATGTCAATTCATTGGATGGATAGCTATTTGGACAGCATATCTTATCCCCTTATGAAAATCACCGTTTAAATTAGTTGTTGACTTCGTCTTAAAATTTTACGTAAATTTTTATCAAGTTTTTAATATATACCAAACAGGGACTTGATCGTGGATCGTAGAAGAAAAGACTAATGCAATACCAAAATGGGTTGTTAAATCACCTTTTCATAAGTGGATTTGTCCATCAAATGAAAAGGCAAAGGTGAAATCAATTCAGAAGTCAGCTGTTAGATTCTCATGTCTCTCTCTCTCTCTCTCTCATTACATGGATAATACTGTGCTCCCTGTGACCATTGAAAAGTTGGTGCATTGCCTTATCACTTCCTTGTTTATCTAACATTAATTAATTGCATTTTTACACGTACTGCCTCTGTTTGGTCTGGATTAAAATTCGATGTTAATCAAAGTCAAAATTAAACAATCAATATCAATCATATATCTTCATGGGTTTCACAACTTTTCAACCACACATTTTAAATTTTTTTTATTAAAATTTACTAAAAATCTAATTTTAATTCCCACCAAATACCCTCTAGAATTCGATCGTTCGACTTCTTAATTGTGAGAGACTATATTCCTTCAACTGTCTAAATTTCGGTGTTTTCCTCAAAATTTGAAAAGTAGATTGAAATGTAAGAAATCGAGGTAAAAAGTAAGATTTAAATATTAGTATTTAGAAAATAACAATTGTAAAATATGCACTAGTAGTTAATAAAGGCTTATTTGTATTGCGTCAATTCTTACAACCAAATTATAATTATTTAAGATAATTCGCTTTTTTTAAATTAGAAAAGTGAATAAGGGTAAGTGAAAGAAAAGTTTGATCACGTTAAGATTGATTAATATGTTGAAGTTGACTCTTGCATTGATTGATCGCGTTAAGTTGGACACATTAGTTGAATCATGAGACAAAGTCTAAAATGTCAATTACTTTATTTGATGTGATTGAATCTCAACCGTCCATTGAGTACAACGTATACGGGGAAAATATATATTTTGATGTGGTTCATGACACCATCATCTATGCGACAATAATGCATCATTAAATGTGTGATTATACCTATAATATATTAAATATTACATCAGGTGGAAATCATTTTTTAAACGATTTTAACTCTACTAGAATTTATTTATTTTAATAACACCTTACTTTTTGTTTTTCAATATATGTTTAATTGAAAATTAATTATTAAACATGCAAGCAAATAAATAATTTAATTGTACGAGAACAATCAAATTGATTCACGAACATACAATTTAATTAATTTGAATTAATAGATATAAAAAAAATAATTTATATACATTTAGACAAAGGACGTTATATCATAGATTAAATGAATAATACTGAAATTAAATAAGTGTACATGAACTTGAATAATTTATCTACTCCGATAATAATTGAATAGCTCCCAAATTATACGATCTTTAAATTATTATATACTCCTAAAATAATTTATGATAAAATGAATAATCTTGAAAATAAATACGTGTTCATGAATTTGAATAATTTATTTACTCATAGAATAATTGAATAACTCCCAAAACATATGTACATGAATTTGATAACTTAATGCTATATTTAATATATCCATAAATAAATGTTAATTAATATACATGCTCAAGCATAAATAATTGAATTGTAGTATTTTTATAGTAATTAAACAACCCACAAAATATATAAAGAGCACATGCATGAACTTGAAAAATTAATTTATTAAATTATAGTAGGATTTATAAATCATTTCAAAATAACGTGTAACGCACGTTTAGCTGTGACTAGTATTTGTTAAACTTTTGATAAATTTTCGAATTTATGATTTGAGATATTTAAAATCAATATAAATATTATAGTTTCATATTTAAATAATATAGCCCATGTGCGGTTTGGATAACAACTAGTTTTTAATAGATTTTGATAAAAATTAATGAAATATGTAATTAAAAATTATTTTTTTTATTTTTTGTAATGGAGACCAAATAATTGCTACTAGTGTGGTTCACGGAACCAACGAAATAATTGGTCCTGACTAATGGATTTGGTGAAAATTAGCCCAATATTTAATGGCTCAAGGCCATTTGGGTTGTTCACTTAGATAAGGCTAAAGTTTGGATCCAGTCTCAGCCCATTATAGCCGTTATGATATGAGAAAGAATGACTGACTGAATTGACATGAATGGCACCATTAGTCTTTGTTTGGAATAACGTTAGAAATCTATAGTATATTAAGCCCTGCTTGATCATCGTTTTCTTCAAAATACATTTTTCTCTCTTCCTTCTAATCACCTATTTTTTAATAAAATAATATTACACACAAATTCAAAACTTTTCTTTATTTTTTTACCACACATTTTCCATTAATCTACTATTATAAAATACATTTTGTACAAAAATGGGGTTCAAGCAGGCCCTAAATATGATTGAGAATAATTTTTGGACGATGTTGTCCTTACTATAATTCAATTATTTTAATAATACCTTACTTTTCGTTTTGCAATATATATTAAATAATATCATTAATACCTTACTTTTTCGTTTTTCAATATAAATAATTTATTAATAATTAGAATCATTTGAACAATATTATCATTAATTATTTTGTCAATTATTTAGTTATGATGAATGTATATTTGACACATTCATTATCTTACTTTTCGTTTTTTAATATGTATTTAATTTATTTAACAATATTTTACATATTCATTACCTTTTCATTTTTCAATATATATTTACTTTATTTCATCATTTTCATAATAATATCATGTTATTTTGTCAATTATTTAGTTATGATCAATGTGCATTTGACATATTCATTCTACTTGATTAGATAGTAAATTAAATTTATTAAAAAAAAAAAAACTAGAACAAAAGATAAATATTTTTAGTTTTCTTCCAATTGATTTATTCAATGATTGTTAAAATACATAGATGGTAAATGGGGGAACATAATGCGTATTTATAATAAATAATTTCAATTGATATATTCAATGCATACTAAGCCCATATTTGGTACACATTAAAATTTTCATTCTACTTCTTCTACTCATTTTCAACCAGACATTCTTCATATTAAAATTTTCATTCTAATTCTTCTACTCATTTTTAACCACATATTTTTCAATAAAATAATATTTCACATCACATCAATAACTTTTTCTTATTTTTCAATCACAAATTCTACATCAATCTACTATTCCAGAATATATTCTTTCAAAATAATGTGGTTCAAATACACCCTAAGCGAATCTCAAGAAAGGATGGCATGCTTTGGATGTTCAATTCAGATCAAATGGGTAAATGGGATGACTATTCTAATTGACCTTCTCAGCTATTTAAATCATTTCCACAAACCGATTTTTATTTCATCTGAATCAAGAATTCAATCCACATAGACAATTTGTATTAATTATTTTTTATATTCTCATATCTTATAATATTATTTTTATAATACTTATAAAATACTTCAAAATAACGTGCAATGCGTGTGCAACTATGACTAGCTTATTAAAAGTTTGAGATTAAAAATCTACAAACCACAGATTTTATAATAATTTTAATCACAAATTTGATCAACCTAGGGGCGAATCGAAAACTTTAGGATGCAAGAGTTGAAATTTAAGAACCAGTAAAGTTAAGGATTGTTCGATTAGTTAGTTTTGCACTTGCGTGAGAGTGAACGTGTCAACATCCATCAAAATGTGTCACGAAATTCAAATAATACTCAATTTGAGCGAGAAGATATAAGTGATTGCTATCACATCCATCAAAATGTATGTCATGATGTGCAAATTAAGTGCATTACAAACTTTTGTTTCATATTTGATCAGTTGATAGAAAGGCGAAGAATTATGGTAAAGCTGATGGGATTACGCCCATCTATTAGATATGTAATTTCCATTAGCAAAATTCAAAACAGCTGCAGAAGTTGAGGCATTTTAAAACCACAAATTGTCAGATACATTGAAAGAACAAGTCCCAATTGCAAGAAATTACATATTGAACAACGAGGAAAGATAAAATTTAATATAAACTTATTAATAAATTTCAGATTTATTGCTTACATAAAACCAACTACATTCTCATAAAAAGAAGGTAGATAAATCACAAGTGCCAGATTTATTACTTAAATAAATCTACTACATAAACTGATGAACATAACAAGAAGGCAGACTAATGTAGAGGGATATACGAAATAAAATCGATAAAGAAAACTTAATTTTGAGAAGAAAATGAGGAGGGCTAGGAGGCCTTGCAGCATAGAGATGGAGAGAGACGAAGGGCGACTATGGAACAAAAATTAGAGACGTAGAGAAAGGGATGGAGATGTTTGGTTTGGGTATTCGAATTGGGCTGGGATGGGTTGTTTCGGCTTAGATTAAAGGACAACGGGTTGGTTTGAATTTACTCATGGGCTGAAATAAAAAATAGAACAAACAACTAGACTTAACTTGGATCTGGCCTAGGGCTAGCACGGGCTGTAGCCTGGTCTAGCTCAGGCTCAAATCCGTTCAACCTTTATCTCGATATTTTATCGAAAGCTTGATCAAACACTCCCTCAATAGTGAGACTAAACTTAAAAGTAAAAGGAAAAAAAGCTAAGAAGTATTTCAGTTAAGATTAATGTTATTGGTATACGTTTACTACTGTAGTAACTATACATGACTTATATGTGGCGGTAAATTATTTGACGCACGAGAAATAAAAAATTATCACATTAATGTATCAAATTACTAATCATCACATATATGTCATGTAGAACGATTTCGGATGTGAGCGATCGTAAATATCATTATCATCACATATATGTCATGTAGAACGATTTCGGATGTGAGCGATCGTAAATATCATTACTCTTAACTAAAATGCGAGCTTACTACTATGTTAATTCTAATTAATAACTTCTCTCATTGTTATTTGGCTAAGTACAAATTTTACTTTCTAATTTTTAGTCATTGTATTTTAATTAACGAGTACAAAATATTAGGCTAATTTGCTCACACAAATATAGAGCAAATTTTATTAATTATAAATGTAAATAAAAGTAACACGACTAAACACATTTTCAAGTAGCGCTATGTAGCCATTGTTTGACAACGATTATTTTGAAAAAACAAAGTTTCGAATTGTGATATTTAAAATAATGTGTGATTAAAAAGTAGTATAAATTTTGAGTTTATGTGTAAGATATTTTATTATGTGAATATATACTTGAAAATGAATATATAGAAAAAAGAGTTTTTAAATAATGACTGTCAAACATGGACTTAATATCACCATGAGATAAAACATCAGTTAACATTAATGTGACATTAAACCCCTGTTTAGTGAAATTTAAAATTAAAATTTTAGCAAATTTTGATAAAAGTCAATAAAAATATATGTTTAAAATTAATTATTAACTTTAACTTAAATTAAAATCTAGATTAAAACTACAACTAAACAAGGACTAAAAAAAAATATATGAATCACTTAATTTAATTGTATCTTATACTAAACCTACCACGTACATATTATAGCAATAATGTTGCTAAACAGCATAATTCTATACATATCATTTTATTAAACGAGTTTTTATTGTAAAATATGAATCTGAAAATAATATTAAAAAAAAAAACTTTTTGCTTAATTATTTTTGCTTGGGAATGCATACTATATTATAAAATGACGGAACGTTTTTCAAAAAGCTTTTAATTTTTTTTTTTTCGTTTAAAATCACAATTCAGAAACTAAGGAGCTGTTCTCTTTGTATTTCAGTTTTGAATTTTGAGTTTTGAATTTATTTTCAATTTTGTGTTTTGAGTGTTTGTTTTGAAATTATTGAAAATACGTTTTTTTTTGTTATTTTGAAAAACTATTTCTTAAAACATAAAAAATGAAAAATGCGTTTACTTTGAAATTTTGATAATAATTTTTTTTATTTTATTTAAGAAATCTGATTATTGAATAAATTTTAATAGTTTAATGTTAATATAATATTAAATACATATAAATTTTGAAGTTGGCAAATCTTGAAATATTTTTTTTCCAGATATAAAAAACACAATCTAAATTAAATTTGGCAAGTCCTTGTTTTTTTAATTACACGTAACTTGTGAGAAGAATTAACTAGTATCAAATCACAATCAAACGTGATCAAGTTGCAAAAAAGGGGAGCATTAATATCATGTTGACATGGTAATAAATACATCCTTCAGAAATAGTGAATTTAATCATCCATCAGTGAAAAAGTTACTAATGTGTGTTTAAAAGAATAAGTTGTATTGATACAGAGAGAAAAAAACCCAAAAATTCCTAAACAAACTCGTTAAAAATCCATCCACCAGTAGATATAATCTACCAATAATGTACCACACACAAGCCAGAACATACAGAATAAAGAAATTGATACAGCTTAGAATTCCCTCATGAGGAGAAAATGTCATTGAACCATAACTTGCAAATTTCACCCGTCATGTAAGATAATCGTGTCCGCAATTGCAAGGTTTATGCCTAAACCACCAGCTCTAGAAGATAGAAGAAAACAAAATTTGGATGAATTCTTTGTATAAAACCAATCTATTCGAATTTGTCTTTGTGCTCCACCAACCAACCTTGTCTTTCATAATTCCATTTTTGACAAATAAAAGAGAGTTTCAGATAACATTTCCAGATTCCTTCTTCTCATATGTAAATTAAACTAAATTAACCTAATTCACCATTCATACCCTATGACTACAATAGTCTTCTAATAAATCCAACATATGCTGAAATTGAGTATATATCAGAACTCTGTGGCCCTGCTCTTTAAGTTTGACCATCATTTTGTCCAAAAGCTGTAATTTTCCAGAGGATTCCAGCATTTGCCTGCCATGTATATAATTATCCGAATTAGCAGTAGTAGCGACTGTAAAAAAAGTGAGACAAAAACAAGTTTGAGAAAATAATTAAATCTAAAAGCAACAAGCACATCTTCCTATCTTTTAAGATGAAGTCCATCAAGATAAGGCTCAAGGTGCTGCATATCATAGTTTGAACAACCATTCTAGTAATTCCCATATGAATTCTCATTTTTAGCTAAGCAAACCCATTTTCTAATCTTTCAACAATAAATGTGAGAAATTTGAAGTCAAATAAACATATTACTTGTTAAAATCATTATTGTCCTCTGGTTCAACACCCTCCAGCATAAAGGGGTGACAATGGGTTCAACACCTACCAGCATAAATTTTTCCAATATGCAAAGGTTTGAGAGTAAGTGAATTTAAGGTTGTAAACGGATTCATTGACTTGAATGGAGAAAGAATTTTATATCTATGGATTTGTCAAATCCAATTGTTTTGAAACCCATTTGTGCAAAACAAAATTTGCATTCCAAATTGCAAATTCACTAATCTCTCTTCCAGTTCCTCCTGCCATCCCTTCCCCTCTCCAACTAGAGAGCAGAAAAATTGAATTATACAGGACATCTTAAAAGCATAAATCTCTTACTAGTATTGCAGAAACCAAGTATAAAACGTAATCCCAAACTTGCCAAATTCCCACTAAAAAACCAATAGTCCACAAACCCATCCGGCTTGGCATTTCATCGAACAAGAACACCCCGAACTTAACCGCCTCATCTCCATCACCTCCACTCATTCTCCGCCTCTAAGATGGTCAATTCATTCAAAATCTAAACTCTCGTTCCCTCCATCCCAACTGCCTAGCAATATCCATTTTTTGGACACTTGTCCTCGAGAAAGGGAGAGTGATATATTTCTAAAAATCAAAGTCAGTGGAGTATTTCTAAAAATTTATTAAGGGAAAACCTTCCGAATTCTCAAAAATTAAACATGATAATCAAAAGAAAAAGAACACATCATACACAGAATACCCGAGTGGAAATGGGCGCTGAAGGTGGAAAGGCATAGGGAAATTGGAGGTGAACCGGCGTCGGAAAGCGTCTTACAAAGGCCGTGGGAGATGTGGGTTTAGGGGAGAAGAAAATGTAAACCAGAGGAATGGGAAGTTCGATTATGGGAGAGGGGAGAGAGAGGATAAGTTAGAGAAACAAAACGCGTTTTCACTGTTTTGAAAAATCGAAAACAGAAAATGCATTCTCTTTTCCGTTTTCGAAATGAATTTTTGAAAGAAAAAAATTCTGCTGAAAACTCAAAACGTTTTGAACGTTTTCTTCTCAAAACACACGACGGAATGAAAACACAGTAAACGAGATCTTTTTCCATTTCCTCCCAAAATTCTTCCTCTTTCTCGAGCTACCGATCCCCTGCCTCCTTCCATCAATAACTTCCACCACCCGCTGGACCTCCCCACCATCGGCACCCCCATACCTTCCTCTATGAGCTCCGACCATTGCGTTCCCACGAGACCGCCGGAAACAACTTCAATTTCCATTCAAAACCTCGAGCGCAATAACGATTTTTCTCCGTTACTTGCACATCCAGCCATCCTCTCGATCGATTCGTGGGGCACCATCACACCATTTCTCTCAATTAGGCTCATCTAAATCTACCATTGGTCAGTCTCAATTTCATCCAAAATCGACTGAGCTTGTTGGAGCAGTCTGTGAAATTCGTGAAATCTTTTTTCAGTCAAAAAACCAATTATATAATGCAAGTGTAGTTGTGAATTTATCATGTTGATTTTCTAATATTATGTTTTGAGGTTTTCGACCTTACTATTGCTGTCTATGCAGATTTTAAATTGTGATTTGGGTTTGCATTTTAATTTCATAAAAAATTATTGAAATTTGTGGAGTGTCTCCGTAGAGAATTGGATTATATGGGTTGCTTCAAGAGGCTGGGAAAATGCTTTCGTTTGGAAAAAAAAAAAAAAGCTCAAGGGAAATAGTTTGTGTCAACGCGTTTTCTTATGTTTTTTTATGTTTTGAAAATCAATTTTTCAGAATGGCAAAAAAATATGTATTTTCAGCTGTTTCAAACAGACACTCAAAAACAAAAAATGAACCCAAAAAGATGAACCCCTAAAATTCTTGAAAACTTTCAAGGTTTCATCCCCCGGCCTGACTTCATATGAAATACCATCCCATGGTATGTTATTTCCAGGTTAATCAATTAGTTGAACACCAAAACATAGATTTCAGGTGCACAGAATATAGTCGATTTCGCACAATTTGTGCAAACTAGCAAATGAAAAGACAAGTATCAAACTCGCTGAAATAACAATCAAAAAGCACCTTCAAGGGGATTGATTCAATTTAATTCACTTCGATCTTGTTACAAACAGAAACATCTTTACTCCCTCCCTTTGATTTGCTTTACCGCTAGATCTAAGAGCGTATAAACACTATAATAAAATAGAAGAGATCCAATCCACCCTAGAACACAAAATCATAATAATACAAAAAGAGATCTGAAATCGAAACTCGGAGAAGATAGGGAAAGAAAGGAATCCAGAGGAAATTGTTGGAATGGGAGGACTCGGAAAGAAACTGGAGGAAATTCCTTCCTTCCGCAGAACTCCATTCCAATAACTTCATCTACACCCATTTCCTTTCCCCCTTCTCCGCCAAACCAATCCCCCTTCTCTCCTTATGGCTCTGTGCTCCAAATTGAGGCTTACAGGCATTATATATAGAGCAACAGAAAACGCGTTAAGAGTTTACTAGGGTTTCCATAACTTTTCAATATTGCGTCACTACTTCCTCACTTTTCAATTTCTTGCCATTTCAGTCTTTATGTCCTTAATTAATTGCGAGCACATGGCAGACAGAAAACGCGTAGACAAAGTTGACTGAACTTTTCAATATTCTTTTCACTTTAGTCCTTCACTGTTTTGGTTGTCGACCCCATTATTAAAACTCATTTTTATCTGCATATTTCATGAAACTCACAATTTTTTATTCATAAATTTTGTCAAAATTTATCAAAATTTAATAAAAATCTAATTTTTTATCCTAATCATACACGACAAAAATAATAGTAATTTTCTAGTAGAGACGAGGCGGTGTCAAAAATAATAATTCTTAAAAAATTATTTCTTATACACAAAAAAAAGTGCCTTCTTCGTGGGGTGGGATAAATCTTGCATTAGATGCAGATACTTGCATTTGGCTCATGTTTGGCAACTTATACTATGGATGTCGCCTCCGCTTCGCCCAAGGAAAGTTGGCCAATCAGTCAAAGAAAGCTCAATCCCAATTTTTTTCCTCGAACTCATTTTCAACTACACATTCTTACAATAAAATATTTTGCGTGTAAACTCAAATTTTTTTATACTTTTTAATCATACATTATCTAAGAAATCATTATTTCAAAACTCATTTTAACGGTGGAAATTGGAAATCACTTATCATTCTAATGTAATGTGTATTTCGACCTACAGATTCATTAGTTTCTAACATGACGAATCTCAATTTTAAATTAAATGGTCAAAAATTAGTGAGCATAGAGTCAAGGCATACAACCGAGCTTTTTCAGGATTAGATGAATCACCTAAAAGCATTTGTTTCATAAACTTTAGGAAAAGTTCGTCACCTTTGTATTCAGAACTACTTCTTTCAGCAGAGATCCTTGCTATGGAGAATGACGTCGCTGAATAAGATGGCTAAATCGGACGAGGATGCTCATTATTTGGTAAAAAGTGAAGAATTTGATCAGAAGAATCAAAAACTTCGTTAGCATTGGCTGATTGCACAATGCACGCAGAGGAAGCACCTAAAATATCCCGTCATAAAGAAGGAAAATAGGAAAGTAATCTAAAAAAAAAAAAACAGAACAAGAACCCCGTGTATCGATTCAGATATTTTCCGCCCACTATCCTTGGTTTTTCTTAACATTCTGTTTTCGTACTTTATTGCTAGTCGCATGAATCCTGTTCCTATATCACTAGTTTTGTCCAATTTTTTGTCATTCCATTATTGATACCAACACACTTATCTGCATTGACGAGTCCTTGAAACTTCCTGTAATACCTCAACAGTAAAGAGCAGGAAGGGATATATCAAACCTCAAAAGTTCTTTCACGGACACTTTCCGGTTTACTGAATGATGAATGTTTCTCTTAAGCATGCCATATACTCGTCGTCAACCAAACCTCTGGTTTTATTTTGTTCACCTCCAAAGAATTCTTCAAAGTTGTGGAATGTCAAATCAACATTGGGTATATGATCAAAACATCGTAGTTCATCACAAACTCCTATGTCTTGCATATTTTGAGGCCAAAACTGCAAAGTTCAGGTGATTGATAACCAATATTTATTGCTGCAAATCTATAAACTATGAAAAAACCTCATCACTGAAAGTGGGACATTTGCACTGCCAAATTGTGTTTCCCTGCAAAGGATTTTTAGTGGCAGCCTGGCACTAGGCGAGCTCCAGGGCCATTGATTTGGGTGCTCAAGCGGCACGCCGGGCCAGACAAACGACAGGAAAGGCTGCAACCTTTCATGAAAGATGCTGAGTTTTGGAGCGTCTCCGGCCACACCCCCTTATCCTCTATAAATTGGACACTCTTATTCCTGTAAATCATTCAAAATCATTATTCTTGATTGCATTACATCAAAACTCTTGAGAATTCATAGTTTTCTTGCATCAAAAATCATGTTCTTGGTTGAGAGGAAAGCGTTAGTGCCAATGCGGAGCAAATTCGTTTTAAGGAAATAGTGTCAAATACTTGTCCCAACGAATTCTATCACTTGCACTTTCATTTCTGATTTCTTTTAAATTTATGTTTTGATTTCAGAAGTACTAACTTTCTTTCGTTTAAATTTGAAAGGTTTTAATTGAAGGCTGAAATAGCTTTCATTAATGAATGAAAATGCTTGAATTCATCTTTATATATTCGGTTTCAGTAAGTCGAAACTTTATTTGTTCTCATGTATATACAGTGGTGGACCCAGCACCCGACTAGGGAGGTGACCGTGTGTGCTGGGCTCCGTTGGAAGAGATTTGGGAAGAAGATGGCCAGCGGGCGCCTGGTAGTGGTAACTGGTTCATCTTCTTCGTTCTTCCTCCCGTTCTTTTTTTTTTTTTGTTATGAATTTGGGCCGTTGTGGCCCAGCCCAGCCTACGATTTTTTTGGTAATTGGGCCAGTTGAAGAAGGATGGCCCTTTCAATTTTTTTTATTTTTTAATTAAGGATTAAGCCATTTGTTTTTCGGCCAAATCCTTAATTATAGATAGGTCAGCCCAACATTTTCTCCCCAAATTCCCAATTGAAATCAAACCCAAAATTGGAAAGAAAAGTTCAACTTCCATTCTGCCACTGTCTGTGCCGTCGCTGTCTGCCTGCCGGTGAACGTCACCACCACCGACCGCCAGTCTGCAGCAGTCATGCCTCTGCTTGTGAAGTGTGAACGACTGCAGCCTGTATTGCAGCTTCCTCACCCAGTCACCCGTGAGTTTTCTTGCTGCCTTTTGTTTTTGTGTTTTTGGCGTTATTTTCTATTTATGACTATGAATTATGAAATCAATGATTTTTTAGAGTTTTCAGTGTTGTAACTGTTGTTTCATGTATGATTTGTGAATTGAAATTGAGGGAATTGGACTTGGAATTAGGGGGAAATCAAAATTGGTTTTGGAGTTGAATTTGGAATTGGAATTGGAATTACGTTTGAGTATATATATATATAATTTTTACGTATAGTGCATTTACATATATATTGAATAATTTTTAATATTATTTAATTAAATATTAATAAACGACATCGATCTTACAATCGTTGATTGTCGACATTGACCAGTCAACGTCCGCTCGGGCTGAACTTCAATGCTGGTTCCGCCACTGTGTATATATAAAGACATGTTGTAGAATATGCATGCACTTATATTGGTGTAATTCCCCCAACACATCGTGATGATCAAGTGAATGCTCCATTTTCACTTTCGACATTGCACCGTACTTAAGTGATGATTGATCAATTTTCCCTTTACCCCATACTAAACAAGAATTGTCACTGCCATCATAGAGCTGTAGCCTTTTTAAATCTAGAATTTGTTGTAGAATTATACAAGTATGTTTCTGCTGGTTATCATCAAATGCTGATAACGCACTTCAATGGCCTAAAATTTACAATGGAGCCCCCACAACGGAAGGAGGCTTAAAATCAATCTAATTCGTCAATCTTCTTGTTCGTGGCATTAGTCTTTATACCTCGTTTGTTGACTTCTGGATCCCTCTTCAGACTCTATACAAAGTATAGAAAGTTTTGACTTACTGATGAACCTTAGGTTTGTGACAAAATACACAAGCTGGTTATATTTGTAGCAAAATTATACTATAGTAAAATACGCATAGTGTTATACGTTGTGGTATGGGACACCCAATTACAACTTAAGTAGAAATGAGATAATCGAAAAA
>CAIGRP010008953.1:0-12217 GCA_903798385.1 Fraxinus cuspidata | reverse complement strand
TTTCAAAAATTTTCCAGGTGGAAAATTATACCAATCAAACACACTAATTAACAATTCCCTGGAAAACAAGTTCTAGGCAATTACTTTCCCTAGAATTCATTTTCTTTCCACCCATTTTCCACCATTCCAATCAAACGGACCCTTAGTGTGTTTTTATTTTCCAACTAACATTGAATTGGAATTCTTTTCGACCCTTAGTTCAGAAAACTAAACTCGTGTATGTGCCTTGAATGGGTTTTCTTGTTCATCTATTTGCTTATTTTCTTTGAGCCCACAAACCTAAGTTTTTTATTGCAGATTATAGTTTTTTAAAATGATGGAAGTCACCTGTTTTCGGCTCAAAGGGTGGCAGCAGGCCGCCGTTGCACTTGGATCAGCCGTTGGGGCTTTACTAGATCCAAGACGAGCAGATTTGATAGCTGCATTGGGGGAGACAACTGGAAAGCCTGCATTCGAGAGGGTTCTCGAGAGGATGAAGAGAAATCCCGAAGGCAGGGTAAATCTCTCGATACTTTACAATAATATTTTACAGTTTATTTATGATAATTGTTTATGTAATTCTTTTTGGTTCTATTTAATAGTTTTTATGAGCATATTACTTGGTGTGGTACTGTTATTCTTGGTGTCTTTGACAAGTAGGGCTTCATCTCTCTGTCGTATATCCTACTGAAGTTGTATTTGGGGCTTGGTCATTATGCAGTGTGTGTATTTAACAAAAGTTAATACATGGCTCGGTGAGAATTAAATATGTTGTAGCATTTTATGAAATCCATCAGAAAGTAAGATATTGAATGGATTAAGTAGGAGATATCTATTGAAACATAACTGATACGACCTTATTGCTTACTGAAAGAAGGTTCATTCTCAAATTACACAAACTATTGATTTCATATTATTAGAGCCTTTGGAATTTATGAAGCTGGTTTCCCTAAATGTAAAAATGGCAATAAAATCCTTCTGACCATATTATACCAGCTACATCACTAAGTACAGCTACATCACTAAGTAGACCAATCTAGGTTTTTAATATAAATGATGAGAAATTAAAAAGAGTGATGCTATTTAGCATGACTAGTTTTTAACACCAGTCTAGGTAGCAGTATTGGTGACATTAAATTACACGTTCGGTTAAATGAATCACATAATTTGTGAGTGTTTGGCACCCATTTTAATGAGAATAGAAATTTTGGAATTGTGATTGATGGGAGAATGTGTGGTGTAAAAGTGATGAAAAATTTTAGATTTGTGTGTAATATTATTTTAGTTGGAGAAAGTGTGGTTGAAATGAAGGAAAAAAAAATTAATGAGAATGGGTGTCAAACAAGGGTTTAATTGAACCTATTATATATTGTCACATAGACTGAAGTTCTAGCACTACTGGTGCTATGTAGCATCATTCAATTAAAAATGATTGAAATGGCCAGCTATTTCTATATTAATTCTGCCATAAGGATTGTCATGTTATTTCTTTTCATTTCTTTTTGTCAATTTGTACACTATGTGCCATGTTGGCAACTTAACTATCCTAGAAGCATCAGCATTATGATTGACATGCACTACCTTGTAATTTCACTTTATAGTTTCTAACTTTTTTGTGATCGATAAACTCATTACAGAAATTAATTTGCCTGTTGTCAGCCGACTTTGCTCTCTGAAGCATAATCTTTTGCCAGGCAAAATAGCTCCTCTTTAGATATTGTATGCATGTGGTAACGAAGTCAAATACTGTTATTTTGTAATCCTGAATTTTTGTTCAATATTTTATTTGCAAGCATTTTATTCCAATAAATTTGGAGCTTCGCAATTTAGGCTGTGCATGGTGACACTAGGCAAGAACGTCATCCAATTTACATAACTAGCCCATTAGAACAAGTGATTCTTGAACTATTGACCTCAAAGACCTCTTTATAAAAATTGATATATTTTCGACTCCACATTGGTTACATTTCTCATTTAGCTTCCATCATGAATTTTTTGTTGGTCTAGCGTTACATTATTTACATGCTGTGACTCGTCGAAAGTTGAAAGATATGCTTGTTAACAAATAAAATATTGTTTCATTGTACGAGATGAACTATTGTCTATTGCAGGCAGTACTGTCGGAGCACCCTCGCGTCATCTCCGCTAATGTGGGGCATGCATGGGATCTACCACCTAATACTTTTGGTGCTGCTTATGCAAAATTTATGGGATCGAGGAATTTCTCCCCCAATGATCGACCACCAGTCCGCTTCATGGGGACAGAAGAAGTAGCATATGTTGCTATGCGTGCCCGGGAGGTTCATGACTTCTGGCACACCCTATTCGGACTTCCTACCAACCTGATAGGTGAATCTGCACTAAAGGTTATAGAATTTGAACAAATGCTACTTCCTATGTGTGCCTTGTCTGTAATAGGGGGTACTGCAAGGTTCACCGAGAAGCAAAGGGGATTGTTCTATAAGCATTACTTCCCATGGGCCCTCCAGGCAGGTATGCAATGTTCTGACTTAATGTGTATTTATTACGAGCGTCACTTTGATGAGGACTTGGAAGATGTTCGGCGAAAATGGGGAATTATTCCCGCTCCTCCTACACCGAATGCAGCCTAAATCAGATTATTACCTTCGAAAAGAGGAATTCAGTTGTTTGTCCTGTACACTTACAGGTTGTTCAGTAGGATGGGCTGGATAGTAAAGAAGTAATAGGAGTTAAGATTTGGTCAATTGTATTGTCGAGTTTTGTCCAATACTGGAAGAGAATCCTTCTTTTGGTTGTGCGCGTCAAGACAATTTTGGATAATAACCAAGCATGTTGGGAAGCTTGAAATCATGTTAATTTCCATGAGTTATTCTGGCAACTTTATATGAATATTAGAAATGTAAATTTGGGAATTTAACAAGAAAGCATTAGTAATACTTTCCCTTTTGCAAGAGGGAATTATTTTAGGTTGTATTTAACAGTATGATATACAAAATTTCAACTTTTTTCATGTAATATGGTGCAGCACCGTCAATCCACCTTATCAAACATGTATCTGAATATTTTGCATCCAATATCTTTCTCATTTTCATGGACCTTCGTATTTACACCAATGTGATTTTTGATACTTCTATTAAGAGTCTGTGTAGCGCTTGAGGCTTTGAGAAAAATGGCGAATGGTCTGAGCCCTTCAACTGAAAAACTTGCTTTGGTTGATTTGATTTGATCATGGCCTCTTGAAGGGGGAGAGGAATGGCAAAATCTTCTTCTGTTTTTATATAAAAACTTGGGATAGAGCCATAATTTGCTGTAGAAAGGGAAATCTTGTCTGCTAATGGTGCAAAAGGGACTTGCCTCATTGATACTGATGCTAACGCGATGTCCTGGATCAAGAAAAGTTAAAAAAACTCGAATAAGATGAGTCAAGAAGGGGAAAAACAAGTACTATAAATTCATCAATTGGACAATATAATGATAAATACCTTTGTAGATGTTCTGTTAAATAAGAAGTCATCTAGTAATGATTTGTCTAAATCAATAGCAGTCGGTGGGTGGCTCTTCCCATTTGCATACGAAAACTTCCAAGCGCGTTGGTTTAGATCATTTAAGCATGACTGCACAGCATAAACAATTAGTCGAATATGTTCTTAGCTCAAAGAAACGTAGGAATTGATATGACAGACAGAAAAATGCAGTCAAGTCTCTTATTTTATATCATACTAGGTGGCGTGGCACTTCCGTCCAAATATTAAGGAGAAAGATGCAAACCTTTTGAGAGAAGACATCAAGAATACTCTGCCCACTATTCAACATTGCTGCTGCAACAAAAATTGCTTTAGAAACTTTTGCTGCATACAACTCCATTGCATATGAAACACAAGCTCCACCAAAATCATGTCCAACCAAAATCACCTGAATTACAATTTTTTTGCTTAATATTTGAAATTGCTGCACAGTTGAATAAAACCAAGAAATACAAATACTATAGGATCCATTTTAAATAGTCGTAGGTTGCGTTATTAAAGCATTCATGAGCGAGCACGTGCACATGCACACGCTCGTGAAAAGGAAGTATAGGAAGGAGGCAAGGAACATACCTTGTTTCCATCTTCAAGCTTTGCTAGAAAATCAGTAAGAGGTTTAGCATATTCTGCTAGAGTTGTGATGCAATTTATGTCACATGAATTGAGTCCAGAACCAGGGAGCTCTATGGCTTCAACTTCATGTTTGCTGTCTTTCAAAAGGGCTATGATTTTATACCAACACCATGCACCAAAACCACCCCCATGAACTAGGACAAAATGCATCTTATCAGACTCCTGAGTTCCCACATCCTAGAAAACAGAAACATGCGAAAAATTAAGTACTAAAATGACAAAAATTTAATTTCTTTGATGTAAATCTAAATGTCTTATAATAGCTCAAACTACCAAAAAAAAAATTAGTTTAAATTTGAGAGAGAAAACTTCGTGGACATATCGGTATACATCTTTGGCTCTGCTTGAAAAAAAACGATTTTTTCCAGCTTATTTGGATAGTATGCAGCAGCAAAAAATGGTGTTTTTAAGCATGATCAAACACGCTCGTATCATTTGCTGTACAGAATACTTAGCACATCTGTTGGAAAAAAAACTTGAGCAGGACATAAAGACTTATTAAGTAGCCTACAAATAATGTCAAATTAATTATTATTATTAAGTAGCCCACAAGAATTGTTGGTAGCCAACAATTTTGCAACAAAATAAGTCATTGAATTATTAATGTTCAACATAAATTTTCTTACCTTTTTAAAAGTCAACAGGCTACTACCTAGCCTTGTATTATGGTTAATCAAGAATGCAATTTGCCTTGATTATCAAAATTTCATCTAAAATCTATACAATTCTCCATACCTAATCAATTCAATTTCATAGACACAATATTATCAGTTGTACCATTAAAAGATGGTAAAAGTTAAGGGTTCCTCTACAAGGTTCGTCCCGAAAAGTGGATGGACAATAGCTGAATATTTATGCAATACCAGTTGTTGGTTCTGAGTGAAGGAGGAGGCTATTTTTCAAGGATGAGATGAAAAGAAACCTTATTTTAAAACCTTGATAGAAGAAATCCTCTGGAGGGAAACAGACATATTCAGCACACAAATGGAGAAAATCAGATAGCAAGACACTAATATCTTTATCATTTTTTTAATTAGAATGAAATTAAACAATGCATCAAAGAAAGTTTAAAAAAAGAATTGAGATAAAGAAACTCAGAAAAGGCATCGTAAGGTTCATATTAAATTCATGTGACATCAGAACCTGGTGAATAATCTGCAAAGCCTTAGAGCTGGAATCCGAAACCGAATAAGATCTCTTTTGCAACTTCTTCAGTTTGTTTGATGATGGTGGAGGATGCTTAACAGAAATTGAACGGTCCAGATTAAGAAGATCACCATTTTGCATGTGATGATGATACAACATAGATGCAACTAGAGCTTGCTGTTTGATGTAAGAATCATCAATAATTTCTCCTTTTTTTGATGAAGAAGATGCTAATTTTCTTGATTTTTTATTATCAGAATTGGATATCCATGGAGGAAGTTGATCTGATGATGATTCTTTGGATATTTTTTGAACTGCGGGAGAGAAACATGCAAACGAATTTCCCATTCTTATTTGATGAAAGTCAAATAAACTGTAATGTGTGTAATATTAATATATATTTATAATGCGAGAGAGAGAGAGAGAGAGAGATTTTATATGAATTTTCAAGCTTTACCTATGTGTTTTGTGTCGTTTTTCTACATTTCAAAATGTCACGTTAAAAATTCTATTAAATATTGGACGAATAACTATCGCAGTGGCATAACTAAAATGGTAATGACATAATTGCATAAATACTATTTCAAGTCATGCCGTTCATTCCATCGCTGCATTTACCTAACCACCGGTTAAGTTTATCCAAAGATGACACTACAAAACTAAAACTACTGTTTTTTCTTCTAGCTGTCAGACAATGCCAATTATTTTTTTTTTTTTTATTCCTTTTTTTTTTTTCTATTTTGGGGGTTGGGCTGGGTTGGTAGTCTTATTTGTGGCTTGAAAAGTCATTGTTGAAAATTATTTGGTATCTTGTTGAGACTTTCAATAAACAAAAATAGTGGTTTGTCCAATCGGTGAGCAAAAGGAGACTCCATAGTAGTTTGACCAAGACCAAAGGAATAAGTATGCCAAATTTGAAAAAACTTCCAAGGTTTGATTTACTCATACAGAATCCTTCCTTGTCATAATTTTTTGAAAAAATTTGACTCTCCCTCCCACAAAAGCTCAACTTCACAATGAATTTTGGTACACAAACATAATATACCCATCTTTTTTAATATTAAAACCAAAGAATGTAGTCCTCTCTTTCTTTTTCGTGAAGAAACTTTTATTTGATCATACTCACCTGTTGGCACATCTCCTTCCATTAAGGGAGTGTTTATTGGGATAAATCGAGCCGGAGCTTGGCTCGTCTATGCACAAGCAACACGAGCCAGCTTGGCTCACCATTTTTTTATTTTTTATTGAAATTACATATTTATCTCAATTTGACTTTGCCAACTCATGAGCAAGCGAGCGGCACACCCCTGTTAACACCCCTACCTCCCATCCTTTCGCAAAGATTAATATTAATAAAATACAGATTATGTCAAAATATAAAGATGTAAAATATTCTCCTCTTTTTTTTATTTTCACTTTTAAAGGTGTATTCACTACACAATGCAACTGCAAGGTAATTCGAACACCAATATAATGTTTACTTACGTAAATTAGATTGTACTCAACAATCTTAGATAAAATACCAAACATAGACCAAAGGTCTTCTAAATTTAATTCACACACATAAATATCAAGAATCCTCAAAAATTCTTGTAACAAAAAAAGAAAATTATGCCCTGTTTGAATCACATTATTTTTTCATTCTCATTCTTCTATTCATTTTCAACTACACATTCTTCAATAAAATAATATTTTTCTAAATATCAATAACGTTTCCTTCTTTTTCAACCACATATTCTCCATCACACAAAAAAATACATTTTTGGGGAAAAATGTGCACCAAACAGGGGTGGACGCGAACGATATATTTCTAGAGGCGCCAATCATCAGGTTCTTGCTAATTCTAGTATGCTACTACCGGTATGTGTAGAAATGTTTTTTATACCAGCAAATATGAATAAAACGATTGCAGGAATTGCCCGGAGCAACAATTTCTCCGTCCCCTTGCTCCTGTTTGATACATGCTGGTAAATACATGCTGCCTTTACCGACCTTAAAATAATGGTAGGTGACTCTTTTACCGACCTTATAGCAGTCTGGAAATGCCTGTTATACATAGCTGTTGCGGACATGTCTTCGCTCAGAGCAATCATTCCAACTCTTCAGCAAAGGTTAGCCAGATCTGCCCCTGAGAAGCCCTTGGTGCCTCCAGCTATCTGTCGGAGATCAACTTCATCATCCAGTTTCGTGTTTAATTTATGTGTGAATTTGAAGGATTTCATGTCTACCTTCTGAATGTGGCAGTGGGTTGTAAAGCACCTACAATATTATCATATCAGACTGAGTTATATAGAACTTCTAAACAACAGAGTTAACACATCTATTGTATGTTCAGTATGGCAGTGGGACGTGCTACTAGTGATTAGAGTCCACTTTAATTTTATATCCAGCAGCCACAGAAAAAGAAGATAATAGTGAATCTCGCACTTTCGTAGTTAGCAGCAACACGAGCAATAACAAGGAAGCTCTTATATTTCACAAGGGGAGCTAAAATGGATTAAAAACTAAAGCTTTTTCACGATTCAGTAGCTTCATCATAGGGAATTACAAGTGGGGATGGCAAAGTGCTTACTTCATCAAAGCGTCCAGGACGCTTAAGAGCAGGGTCAATTGCATCCACGAGATTGGTAGCAGCCAAAACAAGTACACCCTAAAATAGCAAGAGGAAATCAGAGGAAGATATCCTTAACTCTTCTCCAATTTATTGGGTTCATTGTTTGCAGTATGGATGTCAAGTACTATTACTCACTTTAGACTCCTCTAAGCCATCCATTTCAGTTAGCAATAAAGATAGAATTTTGTCCCCAACTCGAGTTACCACTTGAACTTCCTCCTCTGCCATTGAAAAACAAAATTTGCAATAGAATTCAGGAAGCAGTTATACAAAGACATACCTCAATGGCATAATAAATGTAACTGAATTTGTACATAATACAGTTCCAAGGAAACAAACTGCATGAAGCAAGCTTTTTTTTTTTTAACATCAAAACGATAGCAAATCTTAAACTAGAAATAAAACTAAAGAAAATATGTGTTGGGATGGGGGTGGGGGATCTCTTCCAAGTCCAATCCAAAACAGGATAAACAACTCTAAAACTAGCACTGAGAATAAGCATCAGATTGTCCAATCGAACAAGCCCAAACACTTCAACAGACAGATCAGGCAGCAGGATCATTCAGTGATAAAGCACTCTCACGAGTCTGAGCCGAAAACATGGTAATACAGAGTAAAATTTTGTATGAACCTTCAAAAACAACCACGTTCAAATATATATACATGGAGAATTAGTTGAGAACATCATTACCAATCAACATTTCAACAAAACAAATTCAAGTTTAATGTAGGATGACAAAAATTCTCAGATAATTCACCTGGATAATTCACAGCGATTGTACAAATTAACAAAGAGGAATTCTGTATGTTTTTAATAGGAAACAATCATATTATTTATACAGTCTAACAGATGCTCTTGAATTTCAAAGCACAGAGAAACATAACGCGTAAAAAGGTGTACATTTATAATTCCATGAGTTGCCAATTTGTATTCTTGTTAGATAGAGAATTAAAACTATCCAAATGAATAAACATCGATCGCCAAAGTAAAATCAGACCGAGAATGCTTGTTTGAGAAGTATGCAGTTGAAACTGTATGGAAGATGACTACTACACAGCCTCTATTGAATTGTAAGGTTCCGCCAAAAAATTAAAAATAAAAATGAAACAATTACCGTTTGGCACCAATTGAATCAGCATCATCGAAGAAAATTATACTTGATTATGTACTTTGTAACAAATTTATCATCTAATACCATCGTCCAAGAGAAGGAAACCTGGACGTGGACATAGATATTAATAGCATTTGCAAATCAAAACCGTGTCAACCAGTGTATCTCTAGTTTCTGACCCCCCATGAAACGAAATTATTTTAAACACGTTACTTATCTAGATACCAGATAATTTCCTCTTATCAGGAGTAGTTTCAAAACCCTCATCCCTCAATTCTCTAGCGAAAAGCAACTATTAAAATAATGATATGACAACTATGCATAACCTCACCTCCCAAATGTCAAGATCCTAGTCTGTCTGAAGACGTTAGTAAACCAAATAACATTTGATAGTACCTTATATATCAAAAACCAAGTCCATGTGATTATGTTAGTAAACAGAATAACTCTTACAATACCTTGAAGAAAAGAAAGAAGCTTGTGTAACATGCACAATAGCTTTGGCAAGGGTTGTCTTTGAGCACCCTGGAGGCCCATGAAGAAGGATTCCACGGGTTGGTGATATACCCAACTTGAGAATGATGAAGAATATTTTATAGGCCACTCAACAGCTTGCAGGAGCTTTTTCTGTTTCACAAGTAGTACAGTGAGATTTTACTCATTGCTCCGATGTAAATCAGTAACATGATGGTGATTATGGTTCATACCTTCAAGTCTTTCAATCCTCCAATGTCATCCCAAGAAACCTCAGGAATTTTCTCCGTAACACCTCTTGTGATGCTGAGCTTAACCACAGACATAGCATGATTCCAGTCATCCATTTTTATGGTACAAAGAGCATCAACTTGATTCGCACAAGATGGTCTATTTTCTGCTGAATATGTAGCCATACGACATAAACCTAACAAATCTGCACCAACATAACCATTGCAAGATACAGCTACAGTTTGTAGGTCAACTTCAGAATCCAATTCAAGTTTCTTTGTATAGAGCTGAAAAGATTTAAAAACGGATATATATCAGCTAAGAAGCACAGACACGGATACGAGTGTCCGACACGATACGTGTCAAATACGCCGATACGTGATTTTTTTAAAAAGTTCCGACACAATACGCCGTCACATACGAATTTCTTAAAACGTGCCAAGAGTATACTAGAGCCGTGTAAGACAAGAGTAGTCAGAAAATACCTGTGAGTCAATGCCACCACCACAAAATGTGATGTAGATGTTGGTGAAGATTTATGAGAGTCCATCAGCACACCTAGCAGAGACATCACACGAGTGTCTTGCTCCCTTCTGCAATTGAAGATACAACGTGCCAACTCATATATACTTAATAAAGTCCATAATGGTACCAAGAACTNAAAATGTGATGTAGATGTTGGTGAAGATTTATGAGAGTCCATCAGCACACCTAGCAGAGACATCACACGAGTGTCTTGCTCCCTTCTGCAATTGAAGATACAACGTGCCAACTCATATATACTTAATAAAGTCCATAATGGTACCAAGAACTTGTGTCCTCTGTCTGTCTGTCATCATTATCACCACAAAAGATGAAAATTTTGGAAGGTGGCTGTTTGATCATTGAACTAAAAGTATCCTGAAATTTGCAAGGCACACCATCATTAGACATGCATATACATAGATGAGTTTTCTGGGATGACTACAAAAATAATGTTCAATCAAAATAAAAGGAAAACAGAAACTTCATGCAATAAAAAATGCATCAAGCAATCTGGCAATTTGGATATGTTGACTGTTGATAGAGCATCACGACTAGTTATATGTATTAACATCAAGGATTCACACCACTCATGCTTTCAACCTCCCTTGTATTTATATTTCAAGTTCAGTTAGTAGCTTTGAGTAACTCTAATCTCAAAGGTGAAGGCACCTTTTAGAATAGATTGAAGCTAGAAAATGGAAAATTTGCTTCGGTGTCCACTATTCTCTAACTTAACATAGTGTCAGAATGCACGTCACCGACCTTTAGTGACCACTCCATTTTGGACATTAACTAGAGAATCAGAACTTGACACATCATTAACTATAGTCCAAGTGACATACATGAATTAATTATAATGAACAGCCAAACAAGGCTATCGCTAACATCCATAAGTCTGAAATGAGTGAATTCATGCACATATACCAATGGGTATGTTCGAATCTGAATTTCAAACCTGTCATAGTTTTCCCCCTTTTTCTTACTTCTTATTCCTTTGGGTATTGTTTTCCACCATTAAAACTAAATGTGCATACCTACACAGTTGCACTCGGAGCCACGTAAAGACAAAGTCAATAGAAATAAAAATCACAATATAATTATGAAAAAGAAACTCTCGATGATCAAAACTTTGTTTAACACATACCTAGAGTTCTGACGACTACACAGCACGTCTTTTTCATCTATAAAGATAACTGATGGCTTGGCTGATTTGGCATGAGATGATGCCTGAGCAAAAGCCTCATGCAAAGTTTTCTCAATATCCTTAGCATATGGTCTGTGAACAGAATGGGGATTACAACATATACCCACAAGTCATTAAAAAACAATGAATAAAACCACTACGATAACTTAGGGGACAATTGGCCATCCATCAAAAAAATTGCATAGCTTCATTTATTGTCCTCTATTGCATGTGGCAATTTAAAACCATCATTTAGAGCAAATAGCTGCATGATCTGGTTTAGTGTGACTATAAAAAAAGTTGTGGTGAATTCAATTCTAATAAAAGTCCTCATCTTAAATAATTACTCATAAAAAGTTTTGTGATTTACAAAGTTACAGCACTACTTATAAGTCTTACAAAATTGCATCAGTCAGCTTATCAGCTATTATCCTCATCTCAATTTGGATGCTGAATTTCAGTAAGACAAATATTCAGCTAATTCAATTGCATATGAATTACTGAAAAAGAGAGAGAGAGAGAGAGAGAGAAATGGTGTACAAATATAACATCAGTAAGCCGCGTACTTTTCATTTCCTTCCATTAAATTCATTGGTATATAATAAATAATTTAGAGAAAAAAAGATGGTGGACTAAATTAGTTATTTAGCAGTTTTTCTAATTTGTTTTCTTTCCCAAATTCAGGATTCAAATGGAGCCTAAGGATTTGGTAATACCAAATATTCCTATTTCAGACTAAGTGCAGCTTAAGTGTTTCCAATTATCTCAGACATGTAGTCAATGAAAACAAAATATAAATAAAAACTAAAACTAA
>CAIGRP010008941.1:0-12815 GCA_903798385.1 Fraxinus cuspidata | reverse complement strand
AAAAAAAAAAAAAAAAAAAATAGGAAAAGACTAATTCAATAGATATACCGGTCAAACTTGATTCTTATCAGAAAAGCAAAACTGAGTGAAGGCGGCTGCTAGAAAGAGTGGACAAATATAAATTTAGATATGCACTTGAACTGTTTAAGATAAATTTCGATTTTGCTGTCATAATGTCAAGAATCAAAATGTAGGTGGACACCCTACCGTGTGAACGGTGGGCTCTGATGTACACTTGTTTTGGTGTCTTTTTGGTCAAATTCAACGCATGCCTATGTATTCATGCAGAGAAGTAGACAAGCAACACACACCCGCCTTTTTGTAATTAAGCACTTGTTTGGTGGTTTGGTGTTCGAGTCCAAGAATGCTTTTTTTTTTTTTGTTTGATATGGTGGAAAATATGTTGTTAAAAAAAAAGAAAAATTATTGATGTAATGAAAAATAAATATTATTTTATTGAAGAATGTGTGATTGAAAATGAGTAGAAGAATGAGAATGAAAAAAATAATATGGCCAAACATGGACTAAAAATATTCTTTGCCCAGAAAATAATCTTACTTACGATTCTCTTATCACGTCAGCAAGAGGGCAAGACAACAATTTCTTAATAATTGTTGCATATAATTTATAATTGTCCGCATACTTCCAATTTTGAAATAAAAGTATACTTTACCCTTTTCTTGTAAAAAGAATTGTTAAAAATAAAATGACATATTTTGGTTTTTTTTTTCAGGTTTTTTAGAACATAATCTCAACTACAAAAACATTTTAATTTTAAAGATAATGATCGGAGTAGTAGAATCCGACAAAAAAGACTTTCAGAAATGTAACATCTCGCATTTGCATATACTAAAAATTAAATTGCATTTTTTTGACTTGAGTGGAAGAAATAGGAAGACTTTGAAAGAATTGAATGAAACACATGAGAAAGTAAGAAGACATCAACAATGGACTTAAAAAAGGTCTAATGGGTTTAAATCAAGTTCATTTGATAGTACAATTTGGCATGTCAAATGAGGGTGCAATTTCAAACATCTACAAAACTGGACGAAATTTTGGCCCTCAACCAAGTTGTATACTCAAGACATAACGAGGACTACCCCTCGAAAGGTGATTGAAAAAAGAAAGAGCTATGGTATTGATAGTCTCTTTTTTCTCATTTTGTTCGTAGCAAGGAGAATTAAATGCATAAAATAAATAGGGGGAAGGATTTTTAGTTCAAGAACTATTCGCATTATCGAAATACCAAAGATTTGTGAAACTCACACCTACATCTTAGATGACCTATAAAAGGAGGGTCATCTCCCATATTCCAGCAAATTTAGGGTCTGTTCTCTTTACCATTTTCAAACCGTTTTCTGTTTTCGATTTTCCAAAACAGCGAAAACGCGTTCTATTTTCCATTTTTGAAAATGCATTTTTGAAAACAAGTTAAAAATTTATAAAGAAAACACAAAACTCTAAGGGCATGTTCTCTTTACCATTTTCAAGCCGTTTTCTGTTTTCGATTTTCCAAAATAGCGAAAACGCGTTCTCTTTCCCATTTTCGAAAACGCATTTTTGAAAACAAGTTAAAAATTTATAAAGAAAACACAAAACGATAAATTTGTCGTTTTGAGTGTTTTCAGTTATAATCAAGTCAAAATTTTCAAAACTTGTTTTTGGTGTTTTCAAAACAATTTTTCAAAATGTCAAAGATGACACGTTTTCAACAATCTCAAAATGAACACTCAAAACACAAAACTCAAAATGAATTCAAAACTCAAAACACAAAACTGAAACACAAAGAGAACAGCCCATTAGGCTTTCTCTACTGAAAATCATATATATGGGGAAGCGGGCATAAGTTGGTTGGCCAAGGAAAAACAATCACAGTTTGATTTTGGCATTCAACCGACTCGCCTTGCATTTTATAAATAGTCTCTTTGTAATTCTTTTATAATATTAAATAAATCGCTTTTTCAAGTTTGACAAAATGGATGTCACACTATCAAATATACTTTCTGAGTGTGAAAATGAAATTTGATTTTAATGCAAATTTTTATCAATTTTTAAGCGAAATCGAACAAAGACAATCCCGATTCATTCAATTTAAGAGTTTATTGTGTTAATACTTTTTAGGTGTCGTAGGCAATGCCCAATTTGATATCCATTTGCCTTAATGAGCACTATTTCTATGATGTTTCACTAGCACCTTCCTTTGACCTTTCTTTGCCGTCTCAATTCTGCACCCACACAAAATAAAAAAGACACCAAAAGAACATGCATAGGCGGGACGATCATCGACTTACATAAACAACCCATTTTTCCTCAGTTTATACCAATTTCTCGATCAAAGGAAAGGAAGCTTCTAAGATCGCGTATCCAGCCTTGTTTAAACTATTCATTCCAATACTTCAAACATTCATTTCTTTCAACACAATGGCCGGACGTCAACAAAAACATGGCTTCATGAGCACTTATTCGCCAATAAGCGAGCGCGAACATGAAGCCGATGATGATGACAATGATGTAAACAACGTCTATGAAGAGCCACCTTCAGCCGGTGGATGCGCCTTCTTTAGGTCCTTTTGCTTCGGATGGAATGGCGAAAATGGCGGAGAAAAGAGTCAGCTATTGCAAGGCGGAGAGGTCGAGAAGGAGACATGGTTGGTGAAGAAACTAAAGAAGTTGAAGGAGTTTTCGGAGGTTGTGGCAGGGCCGAAATGGAAGAACTTCATAAGAAAAATTGGCAAGCTATGTAAACCAAAGAAATCTAAAACACAGTTTCAGTATTCTCCAGAAAGCTATGCTCTCAACTTCAATGGCGACGATGATGACGAGGAGGAAGACTGCCATTTGGTGCATAGTTTTTCAGCAAGATTTGCTCCTCAAGCTTTCAATGATCAACAGAAAAAGGCTGTTTTGTGATAATACCTGCCTTATAATCTAGCCATTTGTGATCTGTTTTCCTTATTGTTAATTGATTATAATCGAACATATTACTTGTACCTTAATTTGTTGTCATATCTACTCCGCACTCGTTTTATTATGATAAAAATAAGATTTTTTATGAAATGTATGATTGAAAAATTGATAAAAATTGTGGGTTAAGTAAATCATATGACTAAAATTAATTGTTAATTTTGATTTAAATTTTTTAGTTAACCAAACATAGACGAAACTTCATTACCAATGTAATATCATATAGTTTGTACGAAAACTTGTAACTAAGACACTAGAATTTTTTTCTTGGGACACATTTTGAAAACTCCATAAAAGTTTCTCAATGGATGTTCAGTGAGAATTAAAATTAGATTTTTAGTAGATTGTGATAGAAGTTTTTGAATTGTGTGGTTGAAAAGTTGTGGAACTCATGAAAGATATGGTTAATATTGATTATTTGACTTTGACTTATATTAAAACTTGTATTTTTTTCCTTTCTAATAAAATTTCAAATCTTCGAGTAAACTCTATGTAAACCTTTAAAAAAAATTTTGACCAAAAATTTTGAAAATTAAGATTAAGAATTACACTCAATTACAAATTAACATAATTAGAGACTTTGCTTCTTAATTACAAAATACTAAAAAGCAATTAGTGTTTTAAGTCAATTTTTCAAAATGGAAGATTATAAATAAATTAATAATATACTATGTAACATTTTTTCATGACCTACTTTTCTTTAATATAAAATGACGCTCTTTGTCTCATTTAAGCCCTGTTTGGTACACATTAAAATTTTCATTTTCATTCTTCTATTTTGACCCACATTATTTTGGAAGAATGTATTCTGAAATAGTAGATTGATGGAGAATG
This sequence comes from Fraxinus cuspidata, assembly GCA_903798385.1. NCBI lineage: Eukaryota > Viridiplantae > Streptophyta > Magnoliopsida > Lamiales > Oleaceae > Fraxinus > Fraxinus cuspidata. Next base: position 9,017 of record CAIGRP010008941.1, on the reverse strand, counting down.
TGTGGTTGAAAAAGAAGGAAAAATTATTGATGTGATTTGGAGAATGTGTGGTTGAAAATGAAGGAAAAGTTATTGATGTGATGAAAAATATTATTTTATTGAAGAATGTGTGGTTGAAAATGAGTAGAAGAATGAAAATGAAAATTTTAATATATACGAAACGGGGCTATAATTTCATTATTTGAGTGACACAGAAATTTAAATATGACGAAGCTGGCTGGTCAGAGATGAAGGATTTTTCAGCTTTGCAGAGAGTGGAAAGTAGGCCCCACACGCAGCCTATTCAGCCGCCTATAATGAAATATCGGTCAAAGATATATATAGCTCATGATTGGCTCTAATTTTCTAAAATTATATATATTTTTAAATATTTAATTTAAACCAATTGTAAAATAATAAAATTCAAAATTTTTTCTTAGTTTTTGATCATATATTTTTCAGAAAAAAAAAACTTTCGAAACACATTTTTTTCTTTCTAAAATCCCATTTTAATGATAGTTTCCAAGAATACACGCACTTGTAATTCAAAAGTTTACAACTTTTTAGGCAATACCAAAAATATTCATAAATGTACCCAACTAGTTTTGGACCTTATATTCGAGCTTGAACGAATTCGTTGACTCCACAGATGATTTCAGGATTGAACTAAAAAAGATTTCAAGTCGGGTGGCAGTAAAAAAAATTGCACATAAAAAAAATTTACACAAATTTTTCTTTTTTATACATAAAGATGAAATAGGTTGGTCCCCCTCCATCCGCAAGTGGTTGACTCCACATTCTATTCGATCGGAACCCTAGTCGAGAACCTTCTCTCAAAAATTCCCTTCACCAAGTCATAACCAGCCATCAACTCTTATCCATGGTGGCTAAGGTACGATCTTGTTAGAGGATTTCTAGCGAGTAACCTTAGTACCAATACAAACGTTTATTTTGTAGATTTATCATAAACTCAAATTACATAATACATTTAAATTTTATTTTTAAAAAAAATTATGAGTTTCAGAACCTGGTTTTGATGTCAATGGTTACCTTCAAATATCAAGATTTTTCTCTTAGGTAGAGGATAACCAATTAACTGATTTGATTAATCAATATGATTGCCAAAAGTCCATGTGGATGAGTGCCATATAGAGATGGCAACGGGGCGGTTCAGGGGCGGGGCACCCCCGCCCCGCGACTTCCCTGCCCTGCCCCGCCCCGCCCCGCGCCCCTCCCCGCCTTAGTCGGGGCAAACCCTCCCCGCATCCCGCCCCGTTTATTTATTTATTTATTTTTCAGTTTTTTTTTTATTATTCTTCGCCCCGCCCCGCCACCCCATTCGGGGCGGGATTTTTTGCCCTATTCGGGACGGGGCGTATTGCCATCCCTAGTGCCATATTAGACAATTCGAGAAAAGATTAATAGGAGCAATCTTTCTTAATTAAAAATCTCCCTATTTGCAAAAATAGGAGCAGTCTTTTCTTTAAAGTTCAAACTCTGATATTTCAATGATTTGTTGTTGGATGTTCACAACTCATTGTTCTTCAAATTTGTACGGTTCTTAAGTGTTGATCCTTGAGTTATGTTCATTGAAATACTAGCTCATTTTGGGGCATTCCACAAAGAAGTGAAGTTGTTACTGGGCAACAACAAAAATCGAACACGAATACTTATGTGAAAACTTCAAAACCATAGAAAAATCACAGGCTGCATAGAACTTAAATAAACAATTAGCTGTATAATTAAGGTATAATAGGAGAAAGGGTTGCTCATAAAACATTTAAATCTTGTATTCAACAAAATATGTAAGTATTAACAAATTAAGAAATGTATATTAATGGGCACATGAATAGAACCTAAACAAACAAATAGCAGTATACATATCACTCTTTCGGACCAGATACAGATCATTTCCTCGATAAAGTTATTGCCTCGCCAACTAACTAATCAGACTCAAGTCCCTCTCGAACGGATTCTCAAGGTAGAGTAGGAGAAAGCATAGGTTTTACAACCTTAAGTTCTCCACAATCACTTATATATACAGTCTCAAGGGGTCTATTCCATATTGCACGAGCATTTTTGGCTCTTCCATCTCCAATAAACTCTGCAAAATCATTGTATTGCCTGATTCTTTCTGATGGTTTGTAAGTAGGAATTGAAGCTATAGTCCTCACAACATCCAACCCTATAATTAATCAATGCAGTTCAAGTAATTATACCCAGGAATTATAAAAAGGTCGAATTATTTATATATTTCTTGCATATATTGCACCCATTTGGGGTAACTAAAAATTATATTTTTAGTACATTTTGATGAAAGTTAATCAAATTATGTAATTGAAAAGTTGATAAAAGTTGTAAGTCACGATTATAAATTCAGGGACATTTGCGAATCCAAAATTGATTCTTAATTTTTTCTAAAAATTACAAATTATAAGATTAAAAAAAAAAAAAAAAATTACTGACCTTCAAGAACAGCTCCAAATACTATATTCTTATTATCAAGCTGAGGGCAAGGTCCAGGTCCAGTTGTGATCAAGAATTCAACATTATGGTAGTTTGGATTGAGCTTAATATCATCATCATCATCATTCTCTGATAAACACAATGAAACAACACCAGCCCTTGAGTGTTCCAACAAGAAAGCCTTAGAATCAACTGTTTCTGAGTTCTTAACTAATTGCAAGGGTGGCTTAACCTCTCCTTTATCCCTCCAGCCTTGTCGACCGGCCACGAAGAACTCTCCTGGGAATATTTTTTGAACCAAAGTGCCCTTGTAGCTTGAGCCAGAAGAGCCAGTACACATGGCTTTGAAATTGGACACTGTTATGGGGACAAGATTGCCATAGAGGCCAAGAACAAGGCGGCCTATTAGTTGGGAATCTGTGCATTGAGAGAGGTCATCCCCGAGTGTTCGGTTTTGGAAGTACGACGAGCAGATGCCGAAGTCTAAGAAGACTCTGTCTGTTATGGTGGTGTCTAGTGGTGGTGGAGTGATGGCGGATGAGAGTGGGGTTGGGAGGGACACGGTGGTGGATAGGAAGAGAAGGGAGCGGCGGGTGAGGCTTATTTTTTGAAGAGAGTTAGAAGTGCGGTGGTGGTGGGGCGGTGGAAGAGGAGAGTGAGGGAGGTGGCAAATGGGGCTGCCCATGACGATTGACGACGGTGCATTGTGGGCTAGAGAGGGAGAGATGAGGAGGAAGTGCTTACGTGGAATCTCAAGTGCCATACAAGTGATCTTTTAGATGAGTTTTTGGATAAGAAATGATATTTTACAATATTTATCTTTATAAACTTTTAGATATTATAAAAAATAAAAACATTTTGTTCCCACCAAAATATGATTTAGATGGTAAATCAATCTAATTGGACCAACCATTAGTAAGTAATTCATGGCGAGTGATTGTCGAGGCGCACCGCCTGTAGAACGTTGAAGCTACAAGTTGAGATCTTTCATTCTCAATGAAATACTTTATTTAAAGCAAATAAAGTTACAAGTTCGAGTCCAATCAATCTCGATGAAAATAATTTATTTCTTAAAAATTTACTAATAATTTTCGCATCAATAATACATTCATAATTATTATTAATTTATTATTCAAATATTTAATGAGATTCAATACTGTTCTTTTCAAAAAATAATTTTAGACTATCACACCCATCCCATCACACATTCATTTGAAATTAAGGTGGGAACCGGATCCCAATCTAGAAAAGCGGTGTTAATCACAACTTTCTATGTAACTGACCCATCTGGTGTTAGTAGGCCGACTTTCCATTGTGGTCCAAAAATTCGGGTCAACAATAAAAATAGAGGAATGCCACGTAATCTGTTACTACTCTAGGTGACTCTAAATGATAGACTAAATAAAATTTATTTAATTTCACATATCATTTAATAGCACATTAATGCTACATAAACTAGAGTTGTAACCCCAATGAGGCTAAATAATTTCTTCTCTCGTCAGTTTTATCATGATACAAAGTTATTGCATTTAACCCTCTTTGATATTCATTAAATCATTTTTTCTTCAAATTTATTTTAGTTAAACATTCACATAATAAAATATTTTACATCTAAACAAATTTTTTCCTACTTTTTAACTACACGTTCTTCCAAAAAAATAAAAAAATACTATTTCAAAACGTATTTTCCCAAAAAAGAAATAATCATTAAAATAAATGTCAAACAGCGGCATAGTTCTATGTGCAGAATTTTCATGAGAACTAAAATCGATTAGCAAATAAAATCAAACTGACGATGGCTACGTATTTGTTAAAATTGATACCCCGTTACTTTGAGTAGGTGAATTCTACAGATATTAATGTGTGAATAAATGGAAGTAGTTATTGATGTACAAGTTAAAATTAATATTTGACTTTAATTAAATAGAAAAAAAATTATTAATAACTTTTAAAAAAAAGGGTAAATAGCACAAACGTTCATACCTTTCAATGTTATTGTGCAAAACGTCCATATCTTTCATTTTTTGACAGTTTCACCCATACCTTCCACATTTCATTGCGCAAAAAGTCATTTTCAATCATTTTTCTATAAAATGATGATTTTATAATTCTATTCAAATGAAACAAAAAGACAAAAATAAAAAATTAATTGCAATCATAGTCCTAAAATTTTCAAATATTATAGATAAATTCTAAATTCTCCACCACCACCACTTTCACAACCCCACCAAGCCATCACCTATAGATCCACATAGCACCACCTTCTGGCAACTACACTCGCTGGACTCCACCACCACTAGCCTCACTTCACTCTCCCTAACATCATCTCCCACAATATTGGTCACAAAATTTTGGTCACAAAATCTGTCGAAAACATCCACATTTGCAGCCTAAAATACCAAACTGTCGTATACAACCATTTAAGCAACCCCACTTTCGGCGCCACCCACGGTCGCACACCACCACGACGGTTATCTCTCAACTCGACGAATCTATACATAGTCTCACATCAATCAAACTTGCCTCAAATCATTCTATTGTAACGTCCATTTTGCAAAACTCTTATCCTTCAATTCATGCATCCCACGACACTAAATCCTCAAATTGGCATCAATCGAACCATCAACAAATTCAAACGATAATGGGTATGAATCTAATTGAAACAATTATTCCTCCAACCGTTTCAACTGCTGGTCCAAAACTCTTCACGAGCGCAATGCACAGAGAGAGCCGTCTGACCAAAATTGGTGGGTCCTAAGTGCTCCAATCTTCAAATTCGTGTGGAGGAGTGAAGCGAGACTGCTGTTGGTGGAGTCTGGTAAGCGTGATGGCCAAAAGGTGCTATGTGAATCTATATGTGGCAACTTGTTAGGTTGTGAAAGTGGTTGTGGTGGAGGTAGATAATTATTATTTCTATGTAATTTTTTAAAAACTTAAGAACTATAGTTGTAGTTGGTTATTCATCCTTTTGTTTTTGTTTTATCTGAATAGAGGGTAAAATCATTTTTTATTGAAAAATTGATAAAAATGACATTTTGCGCAATGAAATGTGGAAGGTATGGATGAAAATGCCAAAATATGAAAGGTATAAACATTTTGCACAACGACATTGAAATGTATGAATGTTCTGTGCTATTTACTCTTTAGAAAACAATGATTATATTCTCTTTAATTTAATAAATCAACAATACATAAATGCTTATTTTATTTCTTTCGTTAAAAAAATTCATTAAAATTTCATATATATTTGTAAAGTTATTAGTTGGTTAAAAGACTACAAAAGTTGATGTTGAAATCAACAAGACTCAGATTAAATATCATAAAAATAAAGAAAATCCTATATCATCTCATTTCATTTCTTTGTATTTTCTATTTCATATTCAATATCTTAATTTGTCCAGATATGAATTTCTTTTATTATTTTTTATCCACATATTTTATAAAACTTACAAATAATAAATAAATTATTTTTATTTATTTAAAATCGAAACCAGTTACATATCTCCAACACTTAAGCAGAACAATCACACAGACAAGTTAACCCAGTCAATGTATTTTGCCTCAAAATATCTCTTTTAAGGACATGTCTTCTGAACCTCTAAATTTACCCTCATGTTTTTACAATCATGTATCGATACGTGTCCTCTCTATTTTTGAACTTGTCTTTTAAGCATGTTTGTATAGAACAATTAGAAATAAAACTGGAAGAAATAGAACTTGACTGCCGACATAAATTTATTAAACATTTCTGATTCTTTTTTCAGTTTCTGGTGAAAGATTTTATAATTTCACAGCACACAACCAGCCGAGGAACCGACCACGTGATCTGCCTAATTTAGAGTTTAGTGCTTCCCACGTTCAACAGATTAGTGGAAATGAAAGATTCATTGAACCCTATTCATTTATATAATTCAATTTCGTTCAAAGCTACATGGGCCACTAAAATCCAGTTTGGAATTGCTTTTATGTTCTTGGTCTTGCAATCACTCAAATTTGAACATTGAAGATTAGTTGAGAACGATAGTGTTGAACGAGTTGAACATGTATTGCACGTTGTTTTGAAATATCTTATAAATGCAGTAAAAATAATATTTAATATCAATTTGTTGAAATGATTTGATAACTTTTAAATGCTAAAGAAAATAAAATTTATGTTAAAAATTTAAGAGAAAAAAATTGTGTTCTAGAAACTCAAGTTTTATGATTCAAATTTTTCTTGATGATGAAACACTACAAATTAACAACTTTTTTTTATATTATATTTGATATATAAGAATTAATTGTTAATACATGAATTTAAACACACATTAAATTTTTTAGATACATGAACAAAAATAAATTTATCTAATAATAACTTTAAATTCATTTAGATCAAGATTCGTTGAGTTTAGATAAATATGAATATAATTAATTGAAAATTAATAACACGAAATTGATAAGGATTTTGTTGTATTTATTGCGTATTTAAAAATGAAAAGTAAAATATTATTGAAATAAATGAATTGCGGTAACAATAAAATCCTCAAAAAAAAAAAAAAAAATTCTCATGCGATATTTAATGATATTATAGATAGATTAATGCATTAACATATTCATTGGGATATCGTCAAATCAAATTCAATCATACACACCCTCGTGCAGGACATAAAATTGAAATAGTTCAAGAAGCTAATGAATTTGTATGATATAATTTGATTAAAACAAAATTATAAAATCATTTACTCAATCGTAACAAAATAAATTTCAATTACAATTAATCATGCCATTGAGAAGGATCGAGCGAATGAAACAAAACCTCGATTTCTAATTCCCAGCGTCTACATGAGTTTTTCATTGAACGACAATTAGAAACTAAATTCAAAAGTAAGAAAAATTTGAAGAAACTAGATAAGGAAGATAAAAAAGTGTGTAATTAATTTACACGAAGTTATTCAGTTATTAAAACTAAATCAAATCTTACAAGAAATTTTCTCCTCTTCTAGGTTGGACAACATCAATTGTGATCGCGTCCTTGGAATCTCTCCGGTACCAGTACTCATGGCCGGAGAAGAACCAGATGAGGAATGCCCAGCGCCAGATGCGGCCATCATCACTAGGCTACTTTCGCTCCACGATCGCCTCACTGGATACGACACCTGCGTATTTTTCGGCGGATGCGAACAATGTCCCTTAGATTTATGTAACGCGCAGTTACAATTCCGATGATACGGCCGCCGCTGGATTCCCGTATCACCACCGGAAATGCATCCTTCGAATACGCCGCGGAGTAGTCCGTCTCCGGCCGCTCCTGTGGCCATGTTGATCTAGCCGATTCTCCTAGATATTTCTTTTCCTTATCAGGTGAAAAATGGCTTGTATATAAATGGTCGGGGGAATACAATTAGGGCTTAATTAGAGCGGCACATGTGGTATGATGGTTGGTTGAACAATTTTTATTGTTGCACAGCACACGGCGTGCCACGTGGGCGGGGGGGGGGGGGCGGGGTTATGCTGTTCAACTAATTAATAAATATTAATTATTAAGAGATTTCACTTAAAATGAAAATTAAAAATTATTTGAGCATATGTTTTAAATAGAAAGTCGGAAGGAGGTAGGGGGTGGCAATGACCTAGTCGAATCGAGTCGGCTTGATCTTAAACACCAGAATTCGACTCGTGTCAATAAACATGATTTCGTTTGATCCCCCCCACTAGCATATTACGAGCCAACAAAATGACTGTCACATGAGCTCAAGACGAGCCTGCTTGTGGGCCTCACCCACGAGCCAACTCGTGCATTTTAGGAGCTGAGCCCATTCAATTAATGAAAAATCAAGATGGACTGGATCCATGACTTGTTTCAATATGAACTCAAGTGGTTCATGAGTCGAGTCGAGTCGAGCCAACAAGTCGTTGAGCAACTTGGCCGATTTACCACCACAATAGGAAGAGAGATGGTTACTGGTTAGTTTTGGGTATTTTGATAATTGAACCAAGTCGATTTCTATTGAGAATTATGAAAATGAAGTCATTGATTCTATGGAGAGAAAAATCCGATCCGGTTCTTTGTGCTTTATAAATAAATTGTAATATGTAAAATGTTGGATAAACTTTTTTATTTCACTTTCACTCTTTCGATTAGCAATTAAAATCGAGTCAATTATTTTGAATGCGTATTGATTAGGTAAATCATGTATAAATTATGATTCAATAGAGAAGTTAATAAAAATTATTTTTGAAACTGATGAGTCCTATTTTGGTTGAGCTCGGCAACGCACCCCGACGACATATTGTTCAATTTTGTCCACGACCCCATTTATTCTCCTCGGAATGTTGCTCCTCGGGCTCAACCTATCCTGGCTCCAAAAGCTCCTCCTCGAGTTTATTAGAAATCCCATCAACATTAAAACTCTTCCAACTCAATGAATCGGAGTCCTACTGCCAATAGGTAACCTCATCACAGAAGGATTCTACCACCAAGATTCTAATTCCTACCCAAACACGTGGGCAACACAAAACCAATTCAACTTCCAATCACGGTAGGACTCCTAGGGGTTTCAACATATCAATCCTACTAGGAACGTCCTACCTAC